>JAYESD010000008.1:25892185-26147471 GCA_036927565.1 Tuctoria greenei | reverse complement strand
GCAGTAACGAAACCGTGGAACACATCGCGCCAGTGTCGCCCACACGATCGTGGAGTGGTTACCCCAACATCACTCCACTGAGCCCCAAACCTGCATCTCATAATCCAGTCCCATGTACACCTCGACAAGAGCCGCCGCTCGCATGACGATCCAAACCCAACAGTTAACTCTCGATGAACGAACGAATTGGGGTTCCACAGAAAGGTCGGATCTAGCGTAATCGCGGGGGAACCATCGTACACGGCCGAAGATTTTCGACGGCGAGGACAGATCGAGAAAGGGCGGTGAGGTGGGGACAACGCACCTGCGGGGGAGGGGCGGGGAAACCGAGGTCGGCGGCTATGGCGAGGGCCTCCGCCATGCCACCCAGCCGCTTGCCCGGCTTCGGCTGCGCCGCCGCCATCACCTCGCCGGCCGGCCGCCGTCGAGCTCCTCGAGGGCTAGAGTGGAGTTCGCGATTTTTGAACACTGAACAGAGACGCCTCCAAATGCCGCAGCCTCTCTGCCCCTGTGTATTTTCGATTTATTTTTATTGTCGTCTTTTATTTTATTTCGTTTTTCATGCTCCAAACGTACCATGGCAAATGGCACCAACAGGCAACAGCAACAAGCTATCGGGCAACATGTCTCTTTCGTTTGGTGGCAATGATAGTCAGCACTCCTTCCATCTTCAAATTTTTGTCACTTTAAAAATGAATTACTAACTGAACTACTAAACGATAAATTTTTGATAACAGAAGAAAAATTTGTATGACAGACATTTATTGAACTACCAAAGTCAAAACAGTTTACAAGACAGACATTTTGCAAATCCACATCAGACAACCTCTTTCTAATTTAATTGTCGTTCAGACATATTTTCCTAGTTCACTTTAGTTCCTTTCCACAGTCTGAAATGACATATATTACAGACCGGAGGTAGTATTTTATGATAGGCTTAAAAAGAGAAATTTCATACAAAGTTCACGTGCTTCCAAAAAAAGCTAAAATTGAACTAATCAGTGTCTTTGGTTTTGAGTAACATTGACCACGAATCACTAGGCTCATTCATTTCTGCATTTTGACAGTATGATACTTGAGCAAAATGCAGAAATGATAAAAGAAGTCACCGAAAATTCGAACAGATCAATCAAATTCTGTATAAAAACTGTGAAACAATCATGTTCAGAATATCTCTTCTGTTAAGTTTTAACCTTGGTTCAGAAAACTTTTTTCCTTTCCACTAAAATTTTATCATGTGCCATTGAACTGTTGTACCTGAACTGATCACAATTGCAAAGAGTTAAGATGAAATGGACAAGGGAATTCAAATCGGCTGAGAGTTTCCGCGTGAAATATGAACATTGGACTGTCTTCACGAATGTAAGTAAATTACAGACATTTGCCTTAGCGGTAGTCACCTGGGTTTAATTAACAAGTTGCAGGTACCTTTAGCCTCGGGATTCGTGGGCCCATTCGCAGTGCAAAATCTTCATATGGCTTCTCCTCCAAGACAAAATTTTGACAGCAGCTAGGTTGCACGCCGGGGATGGCTGAATGCCTACTTCTGTCAATTATGCTTTCGGAACCTCGAGACAGCGGTTCATCTGTTCATTGATTGCCCAGTAAGCCGTCGTATCTCGAATGCTATTGCAACCTGTCTGACTTCACCTTCACTTATGCCGGTATTGTTGGGGGGGGGGGGGGGACCCGAGAACTAGAGGAAGGTGCTCCGGTTGATGGCAATCCTAATTTATTGGTACATCTGGACCGGAGCGGAACGCTAGAGTTTTCGATGGCCACGGGAAAGAGGCAGAGATGATCATTAGAGAAATCAAAGAGCAAGTGCGGTGCTGGGGCAGAGCGGGTGCTACAGCGTTGGCCGGTGTTGGGCGAACACAGTTTCTCTACTCCCGTTTGTCCTCTCATGTGTCCTCCCGCTGATGTGTCATCATCTCATTTGTTGTAAATGTATTAAAGTGAGCATTAATGAAGAAACCAATAATATTTTGATACGTCAGCGGGAAGACGCATAGAAGGACGGAATGGGAGGAGGGACACGTCCAGGCAAGCATACAAGTGGACAGTAGCAGCAATATATAGCCTTCCTTTCTCTATTTTTTAGCCTTTCATCTTTGTTGCGACGGCCAGTCACACAAATTGTAACTAAACTGTTTTTCATCTTCTTCTTAATATAGTCAAAGTTTTTTCTAAAAAAAGGTACCTTTAGCCTCTGGGTTGGCAAATGAAAAAGCAACAAACAGGGGGTGAGCTTGACCATTCTGCTATTTGTACAGGTACTTGGGCCGGGACTTCCTCCTCGGCCTTGCCGGGAACAGGCTCTTCATCGCCGGGGCGCCGCTCCTGCTCTGGGTCTTCGGCCCCGTCTTGCCGCGCCTATGCTCTGTGGCCGTGGTTCCGATACTATACTGCATAGACATGGCTGTGCCCGCCGCAGACGAGGGCAGCAGCTGAGAGGGCAGCAGAGATAAGGTGGTGGTGATGGACATCGGGAGCACCGATCGGAGCATGCATGCAGCAGGTTTGATCTCGTGACGCATGATATTATCTTTGGTAATGCACACATGACATTTTTGGTGTCTAATGTAGTATTACAGGAAACTCGCCAATTAACGAGGTAGGCTTTTATTTACGATGGTGTCGTCGTTAATAATAGTATTAACGATGGTTAAAAACAACCCTCGTAAATAACTCCACTTTTTACGACGGTTAGAGACAACTCTCGTAAATAATGTTATTAATGATGGTGCCGTCGTAAATAAGTCAATCATTTACGACGATTGACCTAACCGTCGTAATATACGGCTCGTCATTTACGACAATATTGAGAACTGTCGTAAATAAAGTAATAAATAACCCCTAGCGCACGGGGGGGGGGGGGGGGGGGGGGGGGGACAAACTGCTCCTCTCCGTTTCACCTCCCCCCGCGTGCCGCCGCCTCCTCTCGCGCGCCGCCGCCTCCTCTCGCCCACCGCCGTCTCCTCCCGCGCGCAGCTGCCTCATCCTGCGTGCCGCCTCTGAGGCCCGCCGCCCTCCCGCGCAACGCCCTCCCACGCTGGCGCTGCCGCTCGGCCGAGGCCCACTGCCTTGAGGTATGCCCTCCACTTCTTTTTTTTTTAATTTCTGTAATTGTAATTAGGTTGTTTATTTTTATATATGTAATTGTAATTAGGTTTATTTTCTATAGTTGTAATTATTTTAAAGTTGAATTAGGTAATTTAATTGTTTAAGTAGTTTGTTTAGGTTATTAAATTGTTTAATTTGTTTTTGAAATTTTTTAATTAGGTTATTAAAATGTTTAAGTAGTTTGTTTAGGTTATTGTATTTTTTAGTATTTTACTTAGCTTGTCAAATTACTTAACTAGGTTGTTAATTGTTGAATTAGTTTGTTAATTGGTTAATTTGTTTTTCAATTTTTGTATTAGTTTGTTAATTATTTAATTAGTTGTAAATTGTTTAATTAGTTTTTTAATTGTTTAATGAGTATGTAATTGTTTTATTTTTGTTCAATGTTTGTGAGTGTTTAATACTATATGTATATAAATGGGTTGTGGAAGTATATCGTTCATCAATGTAATGAGATCGTTGTAGCAGCTGTTGGAGAAGGAAGTACTTAGACTTATTGGCCATAAATCTGGTCATGAAAGCAAGGAGGTCACATCCGTGTTCATGCAACGGCAGTTCTGATGCGTTGAGAAACTTGAAGAACTTGAATGCCACCACTGTAGGAGGATCTTCTGTTTCTATAGCTTCTAGCATATCATCTATTCTATCAACCCATGTGTTATAATCTTACCCATCCACTTCTTCTATGACTCGAGATTTAGTCTCGTCATGGAAGGTCCACACCTCATAATGTGGCATGTAACTGCTTCGACAAAAGTGTATTGAAAGTTATATTCTCTTAAAAAACTTGGTGTTCCGGTATTTTGTACATGGGTACCGCACCTTATCATTCGTTGACAACAAAAATATTTGATCCATAAATTCATCTGTCTTGATGAACCACTCATCCGAGTGACCACCAGATCTGCTCTTCCAACCAGTATACGTCCAACTGCGATCTTCACCCATGTTTGACTTTGTAGTATAAAGTAAGAGAAATTATTGTTATTTTATACATTGTTTAATGTCAGAACCCTAAATCTATTGGAAAGGGTAGGTCCTAAACCCACCCAAGAGTGATCGATGACGAGACGTGTGCTCTGGATCCAAATGAAATTTCGGTAGCATAACCTTGCTATTATCCAAATGTACGTCTGAAAATGGTGCAGCAGAGAACACTAGAGTTATGCTGCCGAAATCTCGTCCGGATCCAGACCCGCGTCTCGTCACAAGCCACACCCTCTCGATCACACCTAGACTGTCCAAAAAGGGACAATTCCAAACCTACAAGCCTCACATGCGTTATGCATGTGAGACGAGCTGGTTCGAAACGGATAACGCATATTGTACAGGTTACATTAATTTTTTATTTTTAGTCATTTACGAGAGAGAGAAAAAAACGAGAAAGGAGGAGGAAGAACAAGAGAGAGAAGGAGGAAAGAACAAAAGAGGTAGGGAACTGGGTTAGACGTGTCAATTTATGCCCCGTTCGGACCGCCTTTAACTTGCGACACCGTTAGGGTTAGCTATCGTAATTGGGTGAAACATGAGAATGCCCCGTCGAGGCCCGTTGTCCAGGTGCTAGAGCTTGCAGTCCTCACTGTCGCTTTTGCCGTTGTACCCGTCTCGAGGTAAACGTTACCACTAAATAGGTTGTGACGTGCCCTAAATGGGCCGTATGGGGCTGGGCCAGGCCGAAGCCCATTTATATACATATAGTAATTAATCACTCAATCAAAAAATAACAATTAAACAGTGACCAATTATAATATGATTTAAACAATTCAACAAATAATCATCTAACAAATTATCTACGGTGTGGGTAGCGGCGGGCGACGGCATGGGCAGCGGCAGCATGGACGGCGGTGGAGTGGGCAGCCACGACGTGGGCATCAATTAATAGAACAATTCACAAATTTGAATCTAGCTAAATAATTCACAAATTAGAATAATCCACAATTTGAATATAGCTAAATAATTTCAAGCATCAATTAATAGAACAATTCACTAATTAATAGAATAATTCACAAGCATCAATTAATAGAACAATTCACAAGCATCAATCAATTAGAACAATTCACAAATTAATAGAAAGAATTCACATTGAGTTTAGATAGGGAGAAGAGGTAACCGACAGCGACCTCGGGTGGCGAGGACGGGCGACAGGGGGGTGCAGACGCCGGGGGGTCGCGGGCACTAGGGGCGGCAGGCAAGGGAAGCACCAGCAACCTCGTCGGGCACGCGCCCGGAGCATCAGGAGGCGGCGCCGCGTCGGGCGCCGGGAGGGCGAGTGGCGGCGGAGGGGCGAGCACGGCGGCGTGCGAGTGGCGGCAGCGTATGCGGGAATGGGAGTGAGTCGGGCCACGTGGGCCTGGGTATATCTTCTTAATTTGCGACGGCCCGTTAACTTGCGACGGCCCTAGGGTTAGCCGTCGCAAGTTACTTAGTTTGCGATGGTTCTAGGGTTGGTCGTTGCAAGTTATACCTCTATTTGCGACGACAATTTAATTTGCGACGGTGTTTGGGCTCGCCATCGCAAATCGAGCTTCTATTGGAGAGAGCAACTTAACTTGCGACAATCACGTGCAGACCGTCGTAAGTTAATTAATTTGCGATGACCTGCCATTCGCAAATTAATGCGACCGTCGCAAATGATCGGGTTTTTTGTAGTGCAGGTCCAGCTCCATATCCTGAGATCTTCTTATGTCTGAACGCGACGTGATTGCTTTGCTGGCGACTTACGTGAGGTACGTCAAAAACTGGGTAATTTTGGAGAGCGTTACATTACAGTGGATTAGACTAATTTGATCAACGAAGTGGTAGTATAGATCAATCTCGGCCGATATATGCTTGAGAGCGTTATTTGACCACATAATCACACAAGTAATTTACATCTGGATAATTCACATCTGCATGTCACTATTCGGCCATGCATGCATCCTGGCGGGCCGGGCCAAAAGGACCATGCATGGACCATGGATAACAAACACATGATTCATAATGAAGATCATTTGCTCCGGCGCCAGTAGTTTCAGACATTGCAGGCGCCACATACATTACTCTGTACACCCTCCATACCACAATACATGACACTTAGGACAAAAATTGTTATTTAAAATGAATTAGAATTTTTATCCTAAATGAAAAATATTTTGGGATGAAGGGATTATATCAAACCTATGAACCACGGACGTACGAGTCACGTTTCTCCGTACAGTTTGTCATGCTCAATTTTCGTAGTTATCAACATCTCCTCTTCCATATAATATACCAGTGATAGTTGGTAGGACGCTGAGGAGAACGAGGCTTATAAATTTGACCTTGCTGTACGTTGTTCCGGCCACAACAAGAAATTGTTTGTATATATATAGGTACTTTCTAAATATACGTTTGAAATTACTATCCTTTACTCTTTCCATCCTAAATTATTTGTCACTCTCTAATTTATTTTTAAAATTAGAGAGTGATAAGTACTTCATCTATCTCTAAAAAGATGTCGTTTTTTGAACTAATAAATTTAGTGTTAAAAAAGATATCATTTTAGAGATGGAGAGGGTAATTTAGAATGGAGAGAGTACGTAATTCAGAAGGAGCGTCATATACTCAACTCAGGTTCAGTCGTGCTGGCAATCTGCTCGCGCGTTCATGCATGGATGCTATAATTGTTTAAATTTATACTCCCTCCATCTTAAATTATTTGTTATTCTTTAGTTTATTTTTAAACTAAAGAGTAACAAGTAATTTAGAATAAAGGAAGTAACTTGACAAGAGATAATATATATTTCGTACATGTAATTATTATTTTCACTGAAAAGAGGGAGAGGACCTTACGTACACGTGACATATTATGCATTGCTTCCTAGTTATAAGCGTCGTCAATATATACTGTCTAGTTAAGCAAAGTAAACTTTCACGGCACGTAGTACGTAATTACGCTCTCTAAAACATATTCCTTATTAACACCGTCGAGACTAGGTTGTTCACCGGTCAAGTGTGTGATCAATATATACGAGTGCGGCAAATCAAAAGAACACATGTGGCCTTTTTTTAAAAAAAAGGCACATGTGGGCATCATGAAAAGGAAAGTGCGGAAGTGTGCTCATATTCATCATGCTTTGATATATTTCTTCCGTCTTTAAAAGTTTGTCGGTTTGTAGTTTATTTTTTGAATTAGAAAGTACAACAAACTTTTAGAAACGGAGCGAGTACTCTCATTCTGTTTTTAAACTATTGTCGTTAGAAGAATAACAACATTAGTTAATTTTTAAATTAACTTTTAAATCTTATCGACAATAAAAATAGATGGATTACTCTAGTTTGTTGGACTTGCCCCACGGTCATCTTACATTCGGAAAGTCCGACGATGTCACTTCGACCTGAATTCTGTTTTGGAATAATTAACCATGGATCAGAAGTAATAGAGTCGTCTGTGTTTGAAACATTCGCATACATAAAAGCTTTACAGAAAACCTGAAGTACCGCCACCCATACATGCATGGAACAACTACGTACACGTCCAAATGTCATGTCAAGTCAAATGTCACATGCACTCCTCAGACAAGTGCACTTTGCTTACTCATGGCCGGACTAGCAGAGCGTACGTCCGTGTATTCTGAAAGCAACAATTTATGATGCCGGCTGCAAGAGAGATTAAATTAATACAGTGCCGTATTCCAAAACCAGTGCATGCAGTTAAACAGATCCTCTGCTTTTCTTTTTTTGATGGGTAAGTCCCCACTTTCTCCTCCTAAGAAGGTTATGGCGGTTATACAAATGCAGATACTTACAACTTATTATATAGGACAAGACCACAATAACATAATAGCTAAGCACACAAACGTGGAACGAACTTTCTAGACCAATATATGGCAATGTTTGTCCTACGCATTTTTCGTAGATGCACTTAAGAATTGGCGTCCATGTATTTCTTCGTATAGTACATGCATTTATTATTGTAAAATTCAACCTGGAATTCGCTCCCACCAAGAATCAAACTCAGGACCTGAGAAGTGATACTCAAAGTATTTAACCACTAAACTTAAACCCCCTTTCACTCTGCTTTTCAGAAGCACCTATTACAAATTGGATTCGTAATCCTTAAATTTCTCACTTCTTTTGGACTTTCTCCAATTACTAAATTACAATTTCAGTAGTAAAGACTTTGAGACCACCACACCAGCTGCTTTGAGAGTCTTTGACATTACTAGAAAAAGTGTTTTCACATGCGTCTCTAAACATATTATTATATGCGTTTTCACAGCCTCATCACCCCCTACTGCCAGTATGGCAGTGGAGTAAATTTGAAGGAACTCGGCGGGGTTAACAGTCCCGTCAAATTTTTCCGGCAAGTGAGGCCAGAACTTCTGTGGCCATCTGACCATGCGCAAAGGCATGGCCAGGGCAGAACAGCCTCCTCCTACTCCCTGAGGAGCAGGGTTGTCTCGAGCCTCTCGCCTCTCACTAGCACGCTCGATATGGACACAGTCGTCCTGCTGCCGGTAACGGCGATCCAGTTCTGACCACAGGTCATGGGTCGGAATCCTGGTAATGGTGTGGGTGTGTCATGCCCTGGGAGGCAATGAAGTCACCTGCTGGGATGCAACATGTCTCTTTTGTTGCGAGACTTGTGGACCAAGTCGGCCAGACAAGGTCTATCGTTGTGATGGTGCTCGCCCCGAAGGGGGAGGACCTTGATTGCTGATGTGTGCAACTGCAACCAGATGGTCAACATCAGTCGTCCACTGCTCCATAGCACCCTGGGGTGCACCTGGAGGCGGTGGGTGTTGTAGGAGAGCTTGCGCAGTAATGAAAGCGTGCTCAGAGTTGTTGTTTGTCAATGCAGTGATCGATGCAGATGCTCCATCTTGTTGACCAACATTGTTTACCGGAACAGATGGTCGTTGTGGTGTTATAGTGCCTGCTAGAATGATGGCACCTGCTGGCTGTGGCGCATTGAGAGTGTTGCCACCAGCGGGTTGTTTAGCTCGATCGCCATTGAAGGATCCTGTAGCGGAATTCACCATCTTGTGGTCTCGGGACCCCCCTGCCTAGCGCGCCAAATATCGAAGTGTAGCAACGACACTTCCCCGGGTACTACCAAATGTAGTCCGCGGAGGTTCTTGTTTCGGTTGGGGTACGCAGAGATCAAGATCAAGATGGCGACACCAGAGATTTATGTGGTTCAGGCCACTTGAGCATAACACCCTACTCCATGGGGTTTGTGTTCTTGTATTGTATGAGTCTCTTCCCTAGCATGCGAGTTCGCTTGGATCAGTTGTCCCTGGGTTCGTGCGGCACAACCCTTTTATAGTTCTAAGGGATGGTCGTTACATCATTCACCTGGCCCGACATATGGCCCTGGTGTATTAAATTGCCTAATACACTGTCTACGGGTATTAAGCATGGTTAATAGTGTAATAATGTGCCTTAATGGATGCATTACCCCTATTAATAGTGCTCTGATCACGTGTCATTAATACAGAATTAACGATACATAATCAAATCTTGTAACGGACGCTTTGATTGTCACTTGAATGAACGTGTTGAAGGAGATGTGCCAGTGTATACGTTGATGAAGGTTCGGAGGCTCCACACATGGTAGCTCCGGAGCTTTCCCTTGCGGGAGGGTATGTCTGGGGCTATTGTACACGTGTCGGCACCAGAGCTCCTCTATGCTGGGGGTTAGGTCCGGGGTCATTGTACACGTGTTGTCACCGAAGCTTTCCTTCGTTGGGAGCTTAGTTTCAGTTTTCCTTTACATGTGTTTACCCAGGAGCTACCCATATGAGGGGAGCGGGTCAGGTGCAATATGACATGTGGGACCTGAGGAGACCTTCAATTCTGACAGGTAGAACTCCCTTGTACTCTTCGCGGTACCGAGGGGTACCCGGTACGCAGGGTACCGACAGCCGTCCTCGTCGTCCCCCTCATCACCACCCTCAGAGGATGACCGCCCAAAGACCGCTGCAATCGTCCGGTCTCTCGTGTTCAAACTTGAGTCTCCTCCATGCTCTGACGATTGTATCACAATATCTATCTCCTCCTTGTGCAAGTCCTGAGCCAGACTCGACTTTGGCTGTCGTGAGGGCTCTGGCTGTTGTGAGGGCTCCGACTCTGCGACACACCACATGAGCTGTCTCTGCCCATCCACACTTACGCTTGTACCCTACAAATAAAAATAAACATGTAACAAATATTAGATAGTTAATTATAATAGTAATATGAATTTAGAAATAAACAAGTACCTGAAACAAGCTTGTGTGCTCAGAACTACTAGTGTGGTCCGAACTACCACTGCGCTGTTTCCTGCCAAGTTTGATATGCTTGAACATCTGCATAAATTTCAAAATAATGATTAGTTATACAAGACAAATGATGAATAATAAAAGATACTCAAAATGCGTACAATAAGAATCAAAATCTAACATAATACATACAATAAGAATTCATATTACTATAGATGTCGACGATTCTGACACTTGCTACACAAACACTTAGGAAGATGAGCACCACTAGCAAAGGCTTGGTTGATGAAAACATTTGCGATACGATCCCATTCCATAGTGTGTGCACCACTTGGACTCCAACCATCATACATAGCTTTACAATCGTCACTCATTTTAGCTTATACCTTCAAAGCAGAAAATGTAAAAAATCTAATAGATAATACACACAAACCATATAACTATATATAAGATGTATCGTTCTTTTATGGATGAAAACACGGAGACTCACTCTACATTACCTATTGAACATAACACACTAAAAATAACCACAATTTTGTAATAAGAATCTAGAAAGAAAAGAATCAATCAATTATGATATCACTACTAGCTAAAAAAAAGTATGTTAACATACATTTTAACTCAATTAATAGCTAGAAATGCAACTAATAACTACAAACATATATTAGAAATTCAACTAATTAATATCTAGAAATGCAACTAATAGCTAAAAATAGACATTAGAAATTCAACTTAATAGCTACAAATACAACTAATAGCTAGAAATGGACATTAGAAATTCAACTTAATAGCTAAAAATAAAACTAATGCTTCTACAATTCACAAGAGTTGGGGGATTTTACCTTGATTCTTTGTTGTTGAAGCCGGAGGGGCGGGCGTCAGGGGATGGGACGGCGGGCGGGCGCCGGGGGGTCGGAGCGCCGTAGGACGGCAGCTAAGGCGGGCAACGGCGTCGGGCGGGCGGAGGGCAGCCGCCGGATGGGCGGGAGCGGGGAACGGAGGGCGACCGCCGAATGGGCGGACGCGGGGGCCAGTGGGCGGCCACCGGACGGGGGGGCGTGGGGCCGGAGGGCGGCTGCGCGCGGAGCGGGCGGAGGCGGCAGGGCGCGGCGCACCCGCGGCAGGTTAGGGATGGCGGGCGCACGAGCGGAGCTGCTGGAGGGAGTTAGGGTTAACGCGCCGCGTCATCCAGACCCACTTATGACTGCCGGTGTCTAAAAACCGACGCCAATAACTTATCACCGTCGGTCCTCTCTAAGGAACCGACGGCCATAACCCTCCAACAAAGGGTCTCATCTCCACCGCTTGTCGAGCCCGCTTTAAAACCGTCGGCTGGACCCCGCCAACCGATGGCCTTAATAAAGTCGTCGGTATCTGACAAATGACCGACGACTTTAACATAAAGACCGTCGGTCAATGTGCTACAGCCGACATATTTAAGTAAATACGTCGACTGGCCGACACTCATAAAATTATGTATGTCGGGTCTTAAAAACCGGCACTTATATGCTTTTAAATCTGATGGCTCCGACGGTCTTTTTTGGAACCGATGTCTGATTGCCCATTTCCTGTAGTGGACCGCCTGTAAAAAAAGAGGCTGTCTTAGAAAATCCTTCTTTAGCAGTGGACAGTGAGCATGCTTGAAGCACATGTCCTTGGTGGTAAAAATGCATGTCTTTAATGTATACACACGCATGCACTTTATTATTGTTTACGTGTCTTTCAAAGCACAATATGAAATATGCGTCAATTGACTGCGTACACGATGGTGCATGCATGCTTAGAATAAAAATGGTCGCATCTCGATCACATTAAGAAAATCCGATGTGGCTTCATTAAGGGTTCACAACGTTTGATGATGCACGCTGTCTCCACTGTTTGTGTGCCATATCCTTGTTAATTAATCCGCCCCGACTGTTATTTTTTTCGGTGATTTGACTCTATTACTCCAAAGTCTTCGAGAAGAGTATCTTTGGCGCTTGAGTATAGAAGCTGCAACTGACTTATTATAACAAAGTTTGCGGCACTTCCCATTGCAGAATACAGAAAAAACGTCAACAAATTGTTTAAGATGATGACTCTTGCTTGCACACAAGACTTTCTCTACAAAGGACATTCACAAAGCACAAACACACATGCCCCGTCTAACGCATCCGTTTCAGTATCTTTGACAAGTTGAATTTTGCTGTTAATAAGCTGCTGCTTTTTACACTTGTTTCAGATTTTCCAAGTCCAACTAAATCACTATTTCTGTCGTATGAGTTTTTGAGGCCAGCTGCATCGTCTATTTTAGTATGTAAAAGTTTTTTTTACTGATGAGACTGCTTCCACGGTTCCACGTGAAGGTCGACCTGTCAGTCTGGTGCATGCATGTAAAGAGTCGAGAGATGGGAAAGGTGTGCTAGGGCACCATGAAACATCTGTGAATATTTGGTTAACAGATATCAAACATATTTTCAATATATATATATATATATTCAACTATTTTTATATATTCTTATCAAATAGTGTACTTAATTTTTGAAGCTTTGAGATATAATATTCGAATTGTTTGATTTTCAAACATAATATATCTGATACGGACCTTACTTGTTTATTTCATTAGTGAGAAACACAACATTCTAATAAGTTTACTAAACGAACACGGTGTTTATTTACTTTTTTGAAGGAAAAAAACATCTATGTGGACGGCCGGCTATATATATCTCCACCTGCACCAGAATCCTTTGTCAGAGTGCACAACCCATTCCAAGAAGGGGAAGGAGAACGATTGATCGGGGAGCATGGCATGGAGGGAGAGTTACTTGGACGTCGTGCTGATCCCTCTCGGGCTCCTCTTCCCCGCCGCCTACCACCTCTGGCTCTGGCGCGTGGTCTGTCTCCGGCCGCTCCGCTCCGCCGTCGGTATCAGCGCTGCCGCTCGCCGCCTCTGGGTCTTGGACATGATGAAGGTACGTCGTGGTGTACGAGCTCGATCAATATTTCCATGCATGGCCATGCTTGCCACGGCCAGCTAGCTTGTCCATGCATGCCTTCATCACATGACGCATGCGTGCGTGGCCGTGCAGGACAACGAGAAGAAGGCGGTGCTGGTGGTGCAATCGCTGCGGAACGTGATCATGGGGTCGACGCTGGTGGCGACGACGTCGATCCTGTTCTGCACCGGCGTGGCGGCCGTGCTGAGCAGCACTTACGCCATCAAGCGGACGTTCAACGACGCCGTGTTCGGCGCGCACGGCGAATTCGTGGCGGCGCTCAAGTATGGCGCACTCCTCCTCTTCTTCCTCCTCGCCTTCCTATGCCACTCCCTAGCCATCTGCTCCCTCAACCAGGCCGCCTTCCTCATCAACGCCCTCTCGCCGCCGTCGCCGGCCGCCGCGCTCTGCCTCCCGGTGGTCACCAGGGACTACGTCGCCGATGTCCTGGACCGGGGCTTCCTGCTCGGCCTCGCCGGGAACAGGCTCTTCATCGCCGGGGCGCCGCTCCTGCTCTGGGTCTTCGGCCCCGTCTTGCCGTGCCTCTGCTCCGTGGCCGTGGTTCCGATACTGTACAACATCGACATGGCCGTGCCGGCCGCCGACGAGAACAGCAGCGGCGAGGCTAGCAGAAATAAGCAGGTAGTGATGGACATCGGGAGTACCGATCGGAGCATGCAGCAGGTTTGATCTCGTGATGCGGGATATTATCTTTGGTAATGCACACGTGACATTTTTGCTGTTTTACCTATATATACTTATGTATATATCATTTCATGCATACAGCAGTGGAGTAGTCCGGCTCCACTTTCACCATAGAGAAGCTAGTAGTGTGCGTGCAAAAACTGTAAAATTTCTTCAGGTACCTCTCGGTACCGTTGCAACGACAATAAAATTATAAAAAAAAAAATAGACTATATGTCTATTCAGTGCTACAATAACGAAATTCTATGTCTACGCTCTCGACCCCATGCATGCGATAACAACTTCGTTTCATGGTGCTGTTCTTCAACGCCTGGTGTGAGTACAGTGACATTAGCTCCCAGCACTCCCGGCCCGGTCTGTTCTTGCCCAAACGTGTCTGCCTCCGGGGGTTCCAAAACCATTGCTCAGGTAACCTTTTCGGCTTAATTATCGAAAGAAATGCAAGTGGAATTGAATTTGCTACACCAGATAAACGATATTATCGAAACATTTCCTAGACATCTTCTCAATTCAACCTTGCCGGCAACCTTTCCTCCCTGACGCCCCCCCCCCACACACACACACAACATCTGTTGGCCATTGTTCGGATATTTTTTTAGATAATAGGTAAACTCCCGATCTTTCCATCTAAGAAGATTAATTATGACTAATTTGTTACAAATGACTACAAATGCAAACACTCACATCCCATTGTTTAGAACAAGATGATGATAACCGGATGACTAAGTACACGACTGTAGACCGGACTTCATACACAAACATGTGAGATGTTCGTCCTCTCATATTTTTTGTAGAACGCTCCAAGTTCGGCATCCATGAATTCTCTGTAGAACACCTGCATTTAGTCCTTTAAAGTTCACACTACAGGAAATGTGCAATAGAGTGTCGATCATACAGACGTCGGTAGATAATAATAGCCAATGTTTTTAATATATAGCCATCGGTCTACATACGGTCTTAGCCGACGGTCATTATTCGACGTTTTTAACTTTTACTGTCGTCGGTACTGACGGCTTTAGTCAGTATAGCCGTCAGGCTGGGTGACCCGACATTTTTAGTATTTCTAACCATGTACAGCTGTCGATCTGGGAACCGACGGTCTTACCCGCAGCTATGACAGTCAGTATGTATACACCCGACGGCTTTAGTGCTCACAATACAATAATAATAATAAAATCAATCTCACAACTCGTCTCTCCCACACCACACCGGAGCACAATGCAGCAACAATGCCCATGGCCACCTCCGCCCACACCGTGGTCAACATAGACGCCGCCGCCGACGAGGCGGCCATGATGCAGCCGCTCACGTCAACGGTCCCTTACGCGCTCCACTTCGCCAACGGACAACGCAGTGCCGCCTTCGTGTTCAGGGAGATGAAGGTGCTGCTTGACGACATCTTCGGCAAGGCGCGGGAGGGGGGCCCGCGACCATCTCCGCCGAGGTGCTCATCCATGGTGACCTCGATGCCGACGCCGAAGACAACGATGTCGGGGTAGAGCAGGTCCATGGCGACGGCCGGGAGGTCGCGGCTGACGTGCGGCGGTAGATCTCGATGGGCGACAAAGGTTGTTGGCGGCGAGGGGAGGGGGAGAGGCTCGGGCTCGGCCCAACACGTTGGCTGATTTGCGCAGCGGCGGCGGATGTGAGGACGGAGGCGAGCTGGCGAGGCCGTTTGCGACAAGTGGATGGGGAGGAGGGAGAGGCGCTCAATGCTCAACCAGCATTTTAAAGAACTCGATCGGCGCTCGACAAGAGGATGTGGAGGAGACGATGGGCCAACATTAAAAAATTTGAACTGGCGAGGCGCTCGACCAGCAATAAAGAATTTGGCGCTCGGTGGCAGGACTGAAAAACTCGTATCGTGCTGGCGCCAAAGAATTCGCATGCAAGAGAGAGAATCGGGGGCAACACATGTAGCCGTCTGTCTCAAAATTAAAACTGACAGCTTTAATATATGACTGTCGGCTAAAGACAACAAACCGACGGTTTTAAACTTTGGGCGGGAGAGACTTTTTGCGGTGGCGTCGTAGCCACCATATGACCGACGGCCTGGGAGCAGATACCGACGTCTTTAGGTAATGCCGTCGTGATTTTTGTTGGAACCGACGGAAATTATTATGGACGTCGGCCGTCACAAAGGGACCGACAGTTATATCGTTTTTGCTGTCGGGGAGACAATACCGACGGCGTTAGACCAGTTAACGTCGACGGCTCTGACGATTTTACTTTCTCCGACACTTGTTTGCTCGCTTCCTGTAGTGTCAGTCTGAAATTTGCTTCCGCTGGAAATCAAAATCAGGATGGGAGTAGTGCCATCTTTATGATATACGTACCACAATCACAATGGGTGATACCTTTGATCTGTACGATGCGTGTAGAGGATAAAAGAAATATGAAAAGCTAATTTGTTAGGAGAAATTATATGCAAAATATAAGACCTAAACATAAAAAATAAAAAAAATCAATACTAAGTTGTCGTTACATTACAAATAATTAACACAAGCAATTATATAATAAAACTGGATTACTTATGAAATGTCTATTTATTAAAACATATTATTAAAGCCACACGAAATCAACTGTTAGCTTGATTCCTTAAAATTATATTGATATAGTGTTGACTGAAAACGAAAAGTTCAATACATTTCAAACAAGAATTTATACATTCAAATCATGACTATGAAATTACGTGGGGATAAAAAGGAAATATAGCGAGCAACCAAAATATTGAAAAGGAAAAGCAAAAGAAAAAAGAACAATACATGATCGGGCTGCAACCGAAAGCGAGGCTAGTAAAATACAGCCCGCAGAGAAAATAAAACAAGCTAAACTCGTGTCTGTATACAGCTAAAACAGGCTGAATATTCTGGGCCGGCCCAACATTTCTGGGAAGACAAGCCAGCGGAACTCAACTCGTTAATTGTTGATTTTAGCACCACCTCGGCTGTTTAGTTAGCGTTGACACAGCTTATAGTCCTGGAGCTGAAGCATTGCAGCACGACCTTACTTGAACAGGATCTGTTCTATAGGATCGTACCGCTTCATCCTTTACCAAAAAGGAGGCAAGCACTCAAGTCTGGTTGATGACACCTGACCTCTGGGCCAGAGCGTGATTAACGGCTAGGATTGTTCCTGTTTGGATCCATCCAACAGCTGTAGAGGATCGTTCCTGCTGGGCCCATGGTCCAGATAGGGTGGCTCAGAGGTTGTCTGACAGACTCTTTTCTTTTCCACGTCCACCGTTTTTCTCATTCACGCACGGTCAACTCTTTTCCTGCACATCACATATTCTGGGTTCTATTTCTGATTCATCCACGGATGAACTCGGTTGTCAGCATTCCCGGTGAGATTACTTGTTTCCCATCCTTCACGATTGGGTGTATCAAGAACAAATTCATCAGAGTTTTACCATAAAATACCCACTTTTGCAACTTCAAACCATTGTAGTATCATTGCTCACTCAAGTCGATACACCATATGGAGGCAAGTGGCCAGATGGAAAGTATACAGAATCAAAGACAGCTAAACAAGATGAAATTCTATTTGATACGGCGCGTGGACATAGTTTGATGTTTGATCTCCTACGGGTCCCCCTTGAGGGAGGAAGGCCATGACAGCCTCCTATGGTTGATGCCATCTAGTCCATCGCTCTCAGTCTCAGGGTTGGTGTCCTCCACCTGCTTCCAGCTATCAAGCATGGTGCCCTCTCTCCACTGAGGCAGTGGGGTTAGGTACTTTGAATCATTGCTAGAGCCGCTTGGGGTCATCGACAAAGAGGAATGCCCGACGCGCAGTTTCTGAAGGGTCGAAAAGGATTCCCTCATCGCAGACATCGCCTCGAAGAAGCGGGTGCAGGAAGCAAGTGCAGCAGGTATCGGTCGCAGCATTTCCTTCACAGAGACACAAAAGATGTTGAGCCGACTATCAACGGAAGAGTTGTTGTAAGGCTCACAAGTCAGTATAGACAACAGAGCACACTGATCAACCAAAAACGCAAGGTAAATTATTTTTCATCCCAAAACCTGATACTGATAACACAATTAATGTCCCAACTGGAAGGTAGCTTCCAGCAGAAGAAGTTGTAGTGAAAGCATAATTTAATTGAATTGAAAATAACTTTCAACTTACCCCCCAGACAGCTGGTGACTCTCTAAAGTTTTGACTCCACTGGAAATCACCGACTGATGTTGTCAATGCCCCATAGTCACTCGCAGCTTTCAAAAGTAGCTCTGAAAATTGTTTCTGAGAAGAAAACAACACAAGATCAGGGAAAAAACATGATCCACCTTAGTACACCAAAATTATTGTTGATGGCATATATAGGAAAAAAGGAAAGGTCAAGAACAAGGAAACATTACCTGGTATTCAGCTTCAACAGGAATGCAATCAAGAGAGTAAGGTTGTTGTAACCGAGCAATAATGCGGTCCTGAGAGAATAGAGATGCTATTTCAGGTATTTTTGGATATTGTACAGTTGGTTAATACATGTACAGCGTTCCAGGCATGATGTTGTCAATGGAGATGATCCAGAAAACAGATAATGATAACATAAAAAATCAAGTAAAAGGCAAGAAAAGGAAAAAGTTCAAAAATCTGGCTTTGATTACCTTGTTCTGAATAACATCTTTCAAAATTGTAGTAATTCTGGCCAAAGATTCACACTTCTTTTCCATCTCACTAACATGAGTTAAATGAGCAATGTTTTTATCATCCTATTGAATTAAAAAGGAAAATACATCAGTATATATAAATGCTAACACCATTGCGAAAGCCAAAAAAAGTGCAAACTGTTGAAGAAGAGGTATAATGCATATGGCACTATGAAAAATGAAAAACTCTACATACGCATTTTATTTCATTGTTCTGAATCTGCATACTAAAAGAACATAAGCATTGTTATGATTTTCATACATCACTCACTGAATCAAAAAAACTTTTGGACTTCCGATCTCTAGGAGAGACTGACATCTTACTCATTTTTCTAGAATCAAACTTAGCTTGAGAAAGTATTAATATCTGTAGACCTATCATGAGATCTAAATTCATTTTCGAATTAAAAGTATAACAAACCACTTTGATACGGGCCAAATGCTCATCCTAAATGAAGATATCCTATATGGATAAATGTATTTCCAAAATGCTATAATCCAGCACGATGCCTCATCTCTAACTAGAAAATTCCTTTCAAGAGTAACCAAATATGGTAGTTCTGCTGTATAAAGGGTGCTCAGCAAGTAAGATCCGGCCGATGAAACATGACACAGAATCTAGCATAAAATCAATGCCATTAGGATCTGAAAAAATGAAGACAGGAAACTTGTGGAAGTGATGAATCGGCGTAAACACATAATGCCTAACAACTTGATATCAGTTAACCACCTTTCTTCCTTGCAGCTCCACTTGCAGGTTGGCGATGTTTTGCTGTACCACAGTCAGCTCCCTCAAAACCTTCACCAAATCATCACTTTTGTCCATGCTACTCTGATCCTCCTGCAACGAGAAAGACAAAGATACGAGTACTGATGACTTCAGATATACTGCGTTTGAATTATACCATGCCTAGCGAAATCAGAGAGGCCATTGGAAAGCGCCTACGCTTCTCCTCTGCAAGAACCCAACACGGAGTAGTAGTATTCATGGCACAAAGCACTAAATTCCATGGCACTAAACAAAATAACCAGAATTGATATAGCACGACTTTGGCACAGCTAATTAAGATCATGTGATCGCGTCTAGAGTAGTTCCATGAGAGCAGAAAAAAAAAAAACGCAGTAACGAAACCGTGGAACACATCCCGCCAGTGTCGCCCGCACGATCGTGGAGTGGTTACCCCACATCACTCCACTGAGCCCCAAACCCGCATCTCATAATCCAGTCCCATGTACACCTCGACAAGAGCCGCCGCTCGCATGACGATCCAAACCCAACAGTTAACTCTCGATGAACGAACGAATTGGGGTTCCACGGAAAGGTCGGATCTATCGTAAGCGCGGGGGAACCAGCGTACACGGCCGAAGATTTTCAACGGCGAGGACAGATCGAGAAAGGGCAGTGAGATGGAGACGACGCACCTGCGGGGGAGGGGCGGGGAAACCGAGATCGGCGGCTATGGCGAGGGCCTCCGCCATGCCGCCCAGCCGCTTGCCCGGCTTCGGCTGCGCCGCCGCCATCACCTCGCCGGCGATTTTTGAACAGAGACGCCTCCAAATGCCGCTGTCTCTGTCCCGGTGTAATTTCGTTTTATTTTATTTTCGCCTTTTATTCTATTTCGTTTTACATGCTCCATGTTAGAATTAGATTAGAGAGAGACAAACAAATGATTCTAACTGTTTTCTTATTCAATATTCTTTTCCTTTTATACATGATGAGGAGACATAACACGAAGAGACGTATCCATTTGGAGGATGAGTCGCAACCCATTGGAAGGGAGAAACTGCCACTGTTTCAAGTGTTCACATTATTGTACTATAACACTCCCTCTTGAATGCTTGAACTCTTTGTGTATACTTATAATCTTCTAAAAACCCAATGGGAAAAATCTGCAGATATATAATTGAATGCTTGTGTAAAAACTCCTGAAAATATTATTAAAACAGGAGAAAACACATCATTTAAATGTCATATATGTTTTCATATAAAAACCCCTGTGGGGAAAAATAAGAAAACAGACATTATCTTGCATTGTCATTGTCTCATTAAAACTTATTGTGATAAAATTTCTAAGAGTAAAACCCACATAAGAAAAAGAGTACAACTTGATGCGTAATTATCAGGTGGCTTTCGATGAAGCTCCCCCTAAACCTTGCAAATCTCTAAGTCTACGCATACTAATACTTTTAACACATTTAGAAAATGTGGAGTATGATAGGGACTTAGTAAATAAATCTGCTAAATTATTACATGACTTAGTTTGTTAGAGATCTATTTCTCCATTTACTTGAAGTTCATGTGGATAAAATAGTTTAGGAGCAATGTGTTTAGTAACATTAGTTTTCACATAACCTGATTGTATCTGAGCAATGCAAGCGGCATTATCTTCATAAATAATGGTTGGTGAGTCAATAGGTCCAATGCCACTTGATAGTTGGATATGATTAATCACTCCACGTAGCCAAGCACATTCACATGCAGCCTCATATAATGCTATGATTTCGGAGTGATTAGAAGACGTAGCAATTAGAGTCTGTTTAGAAGACTTCCAAGAAATTGTCGTCTGTCCGTGTAGGAACACGAAACCAGTTTGTGATCTACCGTTGTGTGGATCACTTAAATAACCTGCATCGGCATAGCCGAGGAGGTTTAGATCTTGTTTCTTTGGAAAGAAAAGTCCAAGATCTTGTGTACCTTGAAAGTACCTTAATACATTCTTTACTCCATTCCAATGTCTCATTGTAGGAGCATTACTATATCTTGCTAATAAATTAACTGCGAAAGCAATATCGGGTCTTGTATTATTTGCAAGATACATAAGTGCACCAATGGCACTAAGGTATGGGTATTCAGAATCCAACACCTCTTCTCCTTCTTGGCATGGCCGAAATAGATCTGTATCCCTTTCTAAGCCTCTTACTACCATAGGAGTTTTAGATGGATATGCTTTGTTCATATTGAATTTCTCCAATACTTTTTGAACATAAGCTGATTGGTGTACGAGAATGCCCGTATGAAGGTGCTCGAGTTGTAAACCCAAGCAAAATTTAGTTTTATCTAAATCCTTCATCTCGAACTCCTTTTTAAGATGATTTTGCGCCTCTTTAATGTCATTCTTAGTGCCAATGATATTTAAATCATCAACATATACTGATATGATACAAAAACCAGTTGAGGATCTTCGAATGAAGACACAAGGGCAATCATCATTAGTAGAGTAGTCTTTGTTTAAAAGGAACTCCTTCAGTCGGTTATACCACATCCTTCCAGACTGTTTCAAGTCATATAATGACTTGTTGAGTTTAACACAAAACATGTTGCGATCTACTTTTCCATTCGGTATGGGTATCCCATCGGGAACCTTCATATAAATATCTAAATCTAGTGACCCATATAAATATGCAGTTACGACATCTATCAACTGCAAAGATAGATTTTTTTGTGTTGCCAGTGATATCAAGTATCGAAAAGTTATTCCATTCATAACAGGAGAATATGTTTCATTAAAATCAATGTCGGGTCTCTGCGTGAACCCTTGTGCAACTAGCCTTGCCTTGTATCTCACAAACTCATTGTTTTCATTTCGTTTTCGAACGACAACTCATTTGAACCCAACAGGATAGGTTCGAGGAGGAGTAGGTATTACATTTCCGAATACCTCTCTCTTTTTAAGTGAGTCAAGTTCTGCCTTGATTGCTTCTTTCCATTTGATCCAGTCCAAGCGTTGTTTACACTCTGCCATGGTCTTAGGATCAGGATCTTGGAGAAGATCAGCTATCATGGTTGAAAAGCATGAGTTGACAACCGTTGTATTACGGTCAAGTAATTCTCCAGAACTAGTATAATTGATGGAAATTTCTTTTATCCCCTGTAATTCTTCATGACTTCCCAACATAGAAGAATCAGGATTTTCCGATTGTCTAGCCTGCTCTATAGTGCACACATGAGGGCTAGATAAAGGATTTAAAATATTCCTTTGATTTAAGTCAACGTTTTGTTGACTCGCATTTACTTTCCTCGAGGAAGGTCTAGCCTTTGGACGCTTGCTTGAAGCATCTTTTCCTTTACTTGCTCTCCCCCTTTTCGGAGGTTGAGTGGTTTTAGATGGTACCTCCACTCGTCAAGGTGCATTTATTGCAGGATTCAAAGACTTTATGACATTATTATAGTCAGTAAATGCATCTAGCAGGTTAATAGCAAGTTGTTGTAACTCTATAATTTTCTGAACTTGAAGTTCAGTTTCTTTTGTACGTGGATCAACATTTAGGATGAATTTGTCATCCCAATTTATTTTTCGGCGGTCATTGATAAATTTATTATCTCCCCCTAAAGCCGGTAAATGATCCTTATTAAAAATACAATCAGCGAACCGGGCCGTGAATAAATCTCCTGTTAAAGGCTTCAGGTATTTAATAATAGATGGGGATTGATATCCCACGTATATTCCTAATTTCCTGTGAGTGCCCATAGAAGTTCGCTTAGGTGGTGAAATTGGTGTGTATACAGCACAACCAAATTTCCGCAGATGGGAGATATTGGGTTGATCTCCGCGTACAAGTTGTAAAGGGGAGGTAGTATGATATGCAGTTGGTCTTAATTGTAGAAGATCAGCAGTGTGTAAAACTGCATGACCCTAACAAGATGTTGGTAAATTGCATCCTTGTAATAATGGCCTAGCTATGAGTTTAACCCTCTTTATTAAAGATTCTGCTAAACCATTTTGTGTATGAACATATGGAACAGAATGATGTACTTCAATTCCTTGAGCCATACAATAATCATTAAAGGCTCGAGATGAGAATTCAGCAGCATTGTCCATACGGATACTTTTAATCCTATATTCAGGATAATTTTCTTTCAACCTTATGGCTTGTATCATAAATTTGGCAAAAGTGTGGTTACGTGTAGATAATAAACACACGTGTGACCATCTAGTAGATGCGTCAATTAAAACCATGAAGTATCTAAATGGACCACACATTAGTTGTATGGGTCCACATATATCTCCTTGAATTCTTTCAAGGAATTTTAGAGGTTCGGCAAGGATCTTAAGCGGTGAAGGCCGCAAGATCAATTTTCCCATAGCACATGAAGTACACATAACATCATTAGATTTTGGAAATTTACTATTCTTTAAATCATGGCCGGTGCAATTTTCAATAATTTTCCGCATCATCCCTATTCCGGGGTGGCCTAGGCGTGAGTGCCAGGTCTTAAATGTATCAACATTATGGAAAATCACCTTGTATGCAACATGAGGTACGGGTTTTATGTACGTGAAGTATAGTCCAGATGGTGTAGAAGGAATTCTTTCTAGAACTTCTTGGCCATATTCGGAAGATTTAGAAATAAGAAGAAATTCTTCTTTATTTTCTTCATGAGTATGTATATGTAACCCATTTTTTCGAATATCTCTAAAACTTACGAGAGTACGTGTAGAATCGGGATACAATAAAGCATCCTCAATCATCACTTGTGTCCCATCAGGGAGAGTAATAGTGGCTTGTCCAGAGCCAACTATTGTCGCATCGCGTCCTGCGATGGTCAAAACATTTCCCGACCTTCTAGTTAGGGTCTGAAAATATTTTGTATCCCTAAGTATAGAGTTTGTGGTGCAACTATCCACAAGGCACATTTCTTCTTCCATCGGAAGTTTCCGTAAAATCTATGAAATAAGAATAATAATAAGTTGCATTGAAATATAAATATGTATATACAATTAGAGTGTTGAATAACCCTAATACAATATAATTAATATGACATTACAACACACTTAAATTTACATAGACTTAAACATATGTAAATTTCTATGGTAGAAGATCTATAAAAGATCATCGAATACATCGTTCGAATTGTATTTCACCATAGCATTGTCCAAATCCATGTGGTCATCATCATTCAATGTTGAATCGTTGTTTCCAGGATCTTCAATATCCTTGCTTGAACAACCGACTTCAAATGTTGGCTTTGTTTGAATACTCAAATGAGTTTCATACTCACTTTCAGGTCCTTGAGCTTTCTTATCTTTTCCTAGTGATTTCTGGTATAAAGACACAAGGTGTTTAGGCGTGCGACATTTATCAGCAGTATGCTTATAAGTTCCACATGCCTTACACTGCACTATTTTCCCTTTGAAGGAAACACCATCCTTTCTCATTTTGTTTGAGAATTTCTTATTCTTTTGCCTATTACGGCGACATCTAGCAGATCTACCATTTTTCTTAGAATATAAATTCTTAGAAGCATTTGCTTTCTTCTCATTATGATGAATTACAGGTAGAGGAGCAGCCCCAACACGACGTTGGTGATGATTCTTAATAGTAAGTTCATCATGCTTCTCTGCCTGAAGTAAATCTCTAATGAGGTCAGCATAATGTTGGTAGTTGCGAGCCCGGTATTGATGTTGTAAGACTCTATCAGAAGGGAGCATAGTTTGAAGAGTCTTCTCTATTTTGTCCTCTTCTGATGGTTCTTTCTCACAAAACCATAATTTAGCACATACCTTATGAACAACATGATTATAGTCTTCTATAGACTTAAAATCTTGAAGACGTAGTTGAGTCCATTCATGATTGGCCTCAGGCAATAGAATTGCCTTTTGCTGTTCATAACGGCTTTTTAATGCCATTCAAAGAGTATGTGGTTCTTCTTCCATCACATATTCTGATTTCAAATCAGGATGTAGATGATTACGGATGATGTATAGTGCCTGGTACTTAAATGTATCTAGAAATGCTGCAGGTCTTTCTTCAGGAGGAATAAGTGCAGCCATGAGTCCTCTGAAAGCCAAACTAATCTTGATATCAAGAGCCCATGTTGGGTAATTATGACCATCAAGTGCAAGTTCTTCAAACTCGCGAGACATTGATTCCTACATGTAGGAAACCAGAGATTTTATTAATAAAATCATCATGGTGGTGTTGTAATGTGTGTTAATCATAATGAAAAACACATTAAATTTATTCTTTTTTATCTAGCCAAATATAGGAAAATGGCTTGATAAAAAGAACTAATGTATGTATATTTCATGTTTAAAATGGCCAATTAAAGAAATAGCCAAATTTAAATGAATTATACATTTTATTGTTTTAAGGTATGATTCATAATGCTTTAAGCCAAGTTATAGAAAAATGGCTTAATCAAAATGAGTCAATTTACTTTATATTTTATGTGTAGTTTTATTTCCATCATAAGCCAAAATTTAAAAATTAGCTTTAAATGAAGAAAATTTGTAAAATTTGTGAATGTAATAAACAAAATTCAAGATTGAGGCCAAATTCTGGAATTGGCCTAAAATTTGAATTTTGGACAATGTAAGTATTAATTTTATCAATATGTCCAAAATTTGAAAATTAGCCAAATATTGAATTTATTGCAAATAAATATCATTTAAATGCAATATAACATTGTCATAATAAACATTTACATTACACAAAATATTACAATATATTTACACATACACACTTGCTGAATTTAAAGTACTCTTGAACTTTAAATTTAAACTGTAATTGAAAATAGTAAAATAATTAAGTTATTTGGGCTTAAAAGGGGCCCAACCGTGGGCGTGCGGCCCGGCCAAGCATGCGGCCCGGCCAAGCATGCGGCCCAGGCTAGCGCGCAGCCCAGCGGCGCGCGGCCCATCAGCGCGCAGCCCAGCCAGGCGCAGCCCACGGCGGCAGAGCCCACGACGGTGGTGAATAAAGGAAGGAGGGGGGGAGCCGAGAAGGTTCGGGGCTGGGTCAAACAGCCGACCGTGACTCCTCGGGTCCCTCCTGCCGCTTTGGTTCCACCGCCCGCCGCCTTGCTGCTTCGATTCCGTCGCCGGTCGCCTCGCTGCTTCCTCCTCCGATGCCGCTCCCCTTCAACCCCTCCCCCCCCCCCTCCCCACTCCCACCGCTCAGTTAGAACCGGCGGTTGAGGCCCAAGATCCGGACCTCCGGGATGGTCCGGTCGGAGCGGCGAGGTGAGCAAACCGGCGAAGTATCCGGTTGCTGCTCGGGCTCGTGAGTGTCGGTTGGGATCCGGAGGTTGACGGGCCGGCTTCATCTTGAGTGGTCGTCGGTGCCGTTGTCGGGTCTTCCTCGGGTGTGGTCGCCGGATCGAGCAAAGAGGACGTTGTCCTTGGTGCTAACGGTCCTCGGGGAAGTCCCCTTGGACCTACCCGGATCCTTGCCGTCCGTCGTATGGCCGGCCTTAACACCGGCGGCATCTCGCGGGTAAGTTCACCTTCTCTCCTTCCTTCCTCCCCCTGTCCACTCGATGACGAGGGACCTCGGATTGGCGCAAACGGGTCCGGGGTTCCCCGACCAAGGACGGCGGCCGATCCCCCTTGACGACCCGATTGATGGGCGTCTAGGTCCGAGGGTTGGCGGGGATAAGGGGTCGGAGACCGATCCTCAATGCGGCGATTTGGTCGGCGCGAATTCGGTGGTGGTGCCACTGGTTGAGGACGACGGCGGCGGCCTCCACGGTGACCATGGCGACGACGAACACCATGGTGATGGTTCGGACGGGGGCACAGGCGGCGAGGTCCATCTTCCCCAATGAAAAATATGACGAAGATTGTATCGATAAGGTTTTCCATCTTACCGTTATTGAATTTCTTCTCTATTCTTGGAGCAAAGTGCTGATGACGTGTTAGAATTAGATTAGAGAGAGACAAACAAATGATTCCAACTGTTTTCTTATTCATTCATACTTTTCCTTTTATACATGATGAGGAGGCATAACACGAAGAGACGTATCCATTTGGAGGAGGAGTCGCAACCCATTGAAAGGGAGAAACTGCCACTGTTTCAAATGTTCACATTATTGTACTATAACACTCCAAACGTAGCATGGCAAATGGCATCAACGAGCTATCGGGCAACATGTCTTTATCGTTTGGTGGCAATGCTGATTGAGCAGAATCAAAGCAAAGAAACTATCCGTCTCGTCTCAGAAAATTTACCGTTTTATAATTCAAAAATAAACTAGAATGCTTTTTTACCACAGAAGTACTTATCATTTTTTTAGTTAATTTTGAAACTAGTAAATGATAAGTATTTAAGGACAGAGAAAATACTACCTCCGGTTTAAAATAAATGTCGTCCAGACATCACTCAGTAGTGTATTTTTAGTACAATTTGTTATCCGAAACGACAACTATTTTACACAGGAAGTAGTATTATTTACGGAACAGATATTTTACAAAATCCTTATGTCGACACCCCAAGAGAGACCTGAATATTTTATAATGGGTTTAAAAAGGGAAATTTCATAAAAAGTTCTCGTTAAAATTGAACCAACCGATGTTATTTATTTTGAAACACGGAGGGAGCAACATCGACCACGAATCACTAGGCTCATTCATTTCCGCATTTTGACAGTGTGATACTTACGCAAAATGCAGAAATGATAAAAAAATCACGGAAATTTAAAACAGATCAATCAAATTCTGTATCAAAGCTGTGAAACAACAGTGATCGAAATGTGTCTTCTATTAACCTTGGTTCAGAAAAAGGAAAAAAATTGCTAAAATTTGATCATGTGCAATTGAACTGTTGTACCTGAACTGAACACCATTGAAAAAGAGTTGAGATGAAATGGACAAAAGAATTCAAAGAGCTGAGAGTTTCCGTGTGAAATATGAACATTGGACTGTATTCCCAAAGGTAAATTACAGACATTTGCCCCAAGGGTATTCACCTGGGTTAAATTAACAAGTTCCAGGTAACATTAGCCTCTGGGTTGGCAAATGAAAAAGCAGCAAGCAGGGGTGAGCTTGGCCATGCTGCTATTTGTACACGTACGCGGTACGCGGATACACGGAGCAGAGGGACCCCTGTCAGATGACCCAGAACCAAGCAACAAACGAACCAATGACCAGCCCGATCACAAGGAACAGCACTATGACTATCCCGGCCGTCTCTGAGTGGTGGATGGGCACGGCCTTGGGCGCGAGGATCATGAGGATGGAGGTCAGGTACCCATTGGTGAGCCCCAGGAGGCATGTCAGCACGGTGACCGGGACCTCCGTGCGGAAGAAGCTTGGTCCATGCAAGCAACCGTAGAAGAGGGGGTAGAACAGGAGCCGAGCGAACGAGCCAGCGACCGCGACATTGGCATCCTGGAGGAGATAGACTGCAGGCAGCGACTTGCCAACCAGGTCGAACACATTGTAAGCGCTGATGAGCAGGATGGGGTACCAGTCCTTCAGTGCCTCAGAGTGTACGTCCTCAGTGATGAACCCCGGGAAGATGGAGAGTGTGACGGCATAAATGAGGATCACTCCCACCCCATACCATTTCACCGTCCCCACGATGCTCCAGAGGGTTGATCTCCAGGCAGGACCGGTCATGCCACCACCGACCTCTGCCTTCTGAGAGCTCCTCTTGATGTTCTTGTAGTACACGACAACCGGAAGCCTGTCCGCCACGTTGTAGCACACTATGCAGACGATCATGACCACGATGGAGACGACGAAGTAGAGGATCGCGCTTTGCCTCAGCCCATGGGCGTCTTGCGGGTACAGTGCCTTGGTGAAGACTCTCATTGCTGAGACAAGCACACCTGCAGAATGCAACCCGTGTAGAAAATGCATCATGAATTAGCATCTGCCGTCATACAATACCATCAAAGCATCTACACTAGGAGAAATGCAAACAAAGTTTCAGCAGCATTCTAAGTTTCATCACTTGAAAGATAGAAGCTTTTAAAGGTGGTTGGTCATCTGGTTTGCCATACTGAATTCAGAACCATCTCAATTTTAGTAAGAAATTATACAAACAACTAGGCACAACACCACCCATTCTGGTTCAATTTCTCGGGTCACCTACTGGTATACCAACTGCCAATTAACTATTCTGACTATAAGTGGAATCTTAAGGAAACAATTCAGGAATCTGACAGCTCCAACTGCGAATTCGGAATCTGGTTTGCAAATAAGCTCGTCCACATATTTGTGAGCAATTCAAGGCGAATTGGGGAATGGGTCCGCCGACTACCAAAACACAACGTACAATAAATAAAAACAGAGAAAGAAAGGAGGGCACGCACCTGAGGCTGCGGTTCCAGCGACGACTGCCTGCATGTACCGCTCGGGCAGCTCTCCGGCGAAGCCGATGACCCCGCCCTGCACGAGCGCGTCCGCGACGCCGCAGAGGACGGTGGCGGCGACGGTCACATCGAACGCTCCGTACAACCCTGGCCTGCCCCGGACGTAGACGGCGTCCATGGCGGGCACGACGAGGAGCGCGAACGTGAAGAAGGTGAGGCCCGTGTTGATGCGCGCGGGGGCGCTGGACTTGGGGAAGCAGAGCACGATGAGGAGCAGCGGGAGGAGGCAGGCGAGCATGTAGGAGACGGAGAAGACGCGGTCGACGGGCGCGCCCGGGTAGAGGTAGGAGAAGTAGTCGACGGCTGTGATGAAGGCGTTCCACGGAAGCAGGAACCCCGCGCCCAGGGTGAAGAAGACGAGGTAGCCGACCCCGAGCCGGTCCCCGGGGGGTGGCGGGTGGGCGTCGGTGAGGGACGACGCCGGTGGGGGCAGCAGCGGCGCTGCCGCCGCCGCCGTCTCCAGGTCGCCGCCGGCCATGGTTAGGGTGGGGTGGGGTGGGAGGATCTTGGATGACTGACCGGAAGGGTGGTTGGGCTCGGAACTGTTCCTTGTTGCTTTAGCTTTGCTTTTCTTGTGTGGACTTTACGCTTTCGGATTTGAGGATAACGATTAGCGCTAATCCGGTTCGTGACACTGACAGCGTGGGACCAAACCCGAAAAGAAGGAGGAGGCGGGACCCACTGACAGCGTGGTTTAGCAGTGCAACACACGACACGAGTTGGCGGAGCATGTGACAAATTGTTTTATTTTTTTCTCACTTACAATAGTTTTTTCATAGCTACTACAATAACATTTTTAAGAATTCATATCTGAACCAAATACATGTATCTTGAAAAAAAAAGATTGTATAAAATTGATCCTAAAAACTTAATTTTAGTATCAATATAAAAAGGTTATTAAGGTTATTTTCTTCTTCTTTTCTCTAATAGTTACTCTTAAATATATCTAAAAGCATTTTAATAACACCACGTCAGTATTCAAGGTAAAAACAACGTTACATCCATTTGAGAAAGAGAATTTCATATGGTCATAACCACTCCCTCTATTTCAAAATAAACGGTATTACTTAGTTCTGTTTCACACTAACCCATATCATTTTTTTAAAACAACCAGTGTCACTTATTTTAAAACGGTGAGAGTACAAAAATAAAGAAAATAAAAAGGAACTGAAATGATAGGAGAGATTCAAAATTTAAGACGTGGGTCCTTCCCTGCGGTGGTAGTAGAAGGAAAGATCACGCTAACGACTAATATGCGGTTATTTAAGTATATAAAAGACGGCGACGACTGACTGATCGTGGAATGATAATGCGTGCACGAAAGCTCCAAAATCACGTGCGCTCGCCGTGTGATTCCCGAGTCAGATCGAGAGTTTTCGTTCCACCGCGCAGGCTGATTGATAGGAAATTCTTTGACATTCATATTAGCATATGATCAGCATTCGTGTACTTTAAATTATACTTTATACTCTAAATTATACTTTATATACTTTCAATATTTGCACTTTATAAATTTATTTTAAAAATTGTCGCTGAGAGCAAGTCGGGGTGCCAACGGAGATACGGAATAGAGGGAGTGACAGCACGTGTGCGAGGCAGCGATGTCGAGACAGGGTTAGAGAGGTTTTCGGAGAGGGACTGAAATTCTTACAGTAATAGCACTGTAGTAACTGCAGTTACTGTAGCTGATAGGTGAGCTTCATGCCTTTTGATCCCACTTGCTAGTTGCAGTACTGCAGACGATTTGAGTGCCCCGACGAGTAGCAAGCACGTCAGGAAGGGGCAATCGAGGAACCGGCAGGAGCCAGCCAAGGAACCAGGCGACGTTGTTTTATCCTAACTACTCCCTCCATTCCTATTTTGTTTGATGTTTGGAGAATTAAATGTGGATAGAGGGAGTATAACTTTGTACAAGATTCGTCATTTTTTATCTCGCAAATGGTATGGAGTTTTAAGAGTGTAATTTTACATGCATTCATAATATTGATGCAACTACAGACGTCGAATTTTTCAGAATTTCTCAAAGCCTCTAAGTTTGCTTTCAGTGAAAATTTTCAATTTTTCAACTTTTAGTTCATTTTCATATGATATGCATGATTTTCTGATAAGCCATGATCTTTTGATAATCAACTGGGTGAAGAGGTTGGGTGTTTGTCAAATTGTTTATTTTCTATGACTTATCTCGGATATGTCTGTAAAATGACGTGTATGCTTTGAGGTTACGACAGCTCATTTTTATTGTTTTTTCTATCATTTTCGATTGTAGTTACAATTTTTATTGCGACGCATGAGCTCAGCGTTCTTCGTGTTTGGACGCCAGAGCCTAGTAAATCTGCCGGAATCAGTCAGGCAGGAAACAAAGGTAGCAACGACGAAACACAAAGCGGTAAGTAGTCAGGCATGCTCATGCTCAATCAAGTCTTAGCGAGGGCAGCAATCAAGCATGCTCGTACACTTGTCGAAGCATACTGTGAAACACACATCGAATTCATCTAAACAAATACACGTACGTCGAATTCACAAAAAGACATCCTCCGACATGTCACTACGCCCCATCGTTTATTTCATCGACATGGCAGGTGCAGTGCCGTCCGCTGCTCCACGTCCGTCGTCCTCAATCGGCACTCACGGCATGATCGACCTTCTTTCCAGAGCCAGTGCTTCCTCCAAAGCAGCACCATCTCATCCATCGGCACGCCGCACGCCCTTGGTCTCAGGCAGGAGGACGGCGATGAAAACAATCATGACGATGATCCACCCGACCAATTAAGAAGAGAAAGATATGCCAAACTGGATGCCGCCATTGATGAGGAGTTTTCGGCGGCCGAGTTGATCGATGGTGCCGATGGAGATGAATGTGGAGCCGTGAGCACGAAGGAGTAGAGCGACGCGTCACTGCCGAACCCCAATGCTCTAGAACATAGTCGATAATATGGTTTGTCTTAGGCTGAGCTCAATGGAGGACTCGTACGACTACCGATACTCGAAATAGGTGAGGAAGGGTGTCGGTACCTACGTACCGGGTACTCCACGATATCGCAAGAAGTGTAAGAAAGTTCCACCCATCATAGTCGAAGACCCTTGCAGGTCCCACATGTCATGTTACACCGGACCCGCTCCCGTCACATGGCTGACTCCTGGGTTAACACGTGTAAAATAAGACCGGAACAAAACTCCCAACCAAGGAAAGCTCCAGTGACTACACGTGTACAACAACCCTGGACCTAGCCCCCGTCAGAGAGGAGCTCCAGTACCGACACGTATACAACGACCCCGGACCTACCCTCCCGCAAGGGAAAGCTCCGCATCTGCCACGTGTGGAGCCTCCAGACCTTTGTCACCAACAGAAATACAAGTCGATCATGTCCATTACAGACATTTAAGGACGGTTAAAGTGACAGTTACAAGGTATGATAATGTGTCATTAATGCTATATTAATAACACACGATCAGTGCACTGTTAATAGGGGTAACGCTGCCATGAAGGCACGTTACCACACTATTAATTATACTTAATACTCTTTAGACAGTGTATTAGGTCATTAAGCACGCTAGGACCACATATCGGACCAGACCAACTTTGTAACAGTAAATCTTTAGAACTATAAAAGGGATGCACCGTACGAATGTAAAGGAGAGGACAAATCAGATTCAACCTGATCCTAGCGAACATACTCGCTCAATACAATTACACAAACCCCGTGGAGTAGGGTGTTACGCTCAAGCGGTCCGAAACACGTAAATATCTAAGGTCATCATCTTGATATTGGTCTTTGTGCGCCCCAACCACAAAAGAACCTCTGCGGGCTGCTTCTCAGCGGGTTTGGGGGAAGTGTCGTATCAAACATGTCGATATTTGGCGCGTCGGGTAGGGGCGCAACATCCCAAGATCACAAGATGGTGAATTCAGCTGTTGGATCTTTCAATGGCAACCATGCTGGACCACCTACCGGAGGCAATCCCTCCAACGTCCAACAACCAGCAGGTGCTGTTGTTTCAGCAGGTGTTGTGGCACCACATCCACCATCTGTTCCAGCAAACAATGTTGGTCAACAAGATGGAGCATCTGCGTCGATCACTGCGTCGACAAATAACAACCCCGAGCACGCGCTCATTGTCGTGCACGCTCTTCTGCAATGCCCACCGCCTCCAGGTGCACCCCAGGGTGCTATGGAGCAGTGGAAGACTGATGTTGATCATTTGGTTGCAGTTGCGGCTGCAGGCATCAGCAACCAAGGTCCTCCCCTTCGGGGCGAGCACCTTCACAACGACGGACTTTGTCTGGCCGACTTGATCCACAAGCCTCTCAACAAAGGAGACGAGTTGCCTCCCAACAGGTGACTTCATTGCCTCCTGGGGCACGACGCACCCACACAATTACAAGGATTCCGACTCATGACCTGCGATCAGAACTGGATCGTCGATACCGGCAACAGGATGGTCGTGTCCACATTGAGCGTGCTCGTGAGAGGCGAGAAGCTCAGGACAACCCTGCTCCTCAGGGAGTAGGAGGAGGTTGTTCTGCCCTGGCCATGCACTTACGTATGGTTAGGTGGCCACAGAAGTTTCAGCCCCACTTACCAGAGAAATTCGACGCGACTGTCAATCCCGCTGAATTTCTTCAAATCTACTCTACTACCATACTGTCAGCATGGGGTGATGAGGATGTAATGGACAATTACTTCTCAGTGGCTTTAACTGAGACTGCAAGGTCCTGGTTCATGAGTCTTTCACTTGAATCCATTACTAGTTGGGCGGAACTATGCCAGCAATTCACTGCCAACTTCGGGACCTCCTATACTCGACTCGACACTAAATTGGACTTGTTTGCTATAAAGCAACCGTCAGGGGAATCGCTACGGTCCTTCATCCAGCGATTCTCTCAGGTACGAAATACCATTCCTTCTATCTCGAGCTCTTCTGTTATCATTGCATTCAGACAGGGTGTTCGAGATAAGAAGATGCTAGAGAAGTTGGCTATTAAAGAAGTTACCAGCGTCACAAAACTCTTCAGCCTAGCCAACAAATGTGCTAGAGCTGCGGAGGACCGTGAAATGCACTCCAAGACAGCTCCAGAGGCCAACCAGAAGTCCTCCAAAATTGAAGCCTCTACCTCCGGTAGTGGTAAGAAGAAGAAGAAGCCCAATGGCAAGAAGTCGTCGGTCGACGCTCCAACTGCTGTTGCTGCAGCCCCTGTAAGCCGGGGGCCACGCCCCGAGAAGCGACCTCGTCCTTCATCAGAGGACGACAACAGTTCCAAAGTATGGTGTCTGATTCAATGGACAAATCGACACAGCTTGGAAGAGTGTCGGGAGGTCCAAAACTTTGCCGAGCGCTACAACAAGCACCGGGAAGAAGCTCCTTTTCGTCAAAGGGAAGGAAAATAAAAAGTCGACGAAGCTCCGGCTGAAGAGGAGCTAGGTTTCCAGGACCCTAAAAAGGTCTTGAAAGTCGTTTACAACACTGTCGAAGACGACTCAGACGCCTCTGACAACGAGCGTCGGAAGACCCTGAACACCATCTATGGTGGTTCTTGGGACATCACCTCTCGTCGCATCTTCAAGACAATGCGACGAGACATGGCCATGGTAGCTCCTACTGCTAAGGCAGAACCACATCGAAAGTGGATGGATACACACATCATTTTCGATGCTTCAGACTGCCCCCGAAACATGATTGGGGCTGGTCAACTCTCGTTGATGGTGTCACCCACCATTAACAATATCCAAATCCACCATGTCATGGTGGACGGAGGTTCCGGGCTAAACCTCATAAGCTTCAAAGCTTTCGTTAAGCTTCAGCTCCGACCTTCGAACTTTGCCCATCCCGACCTTTCTCCAGAGTAGGTCCGGGAACCGTTAGTCCTCTTGGTTCCATTACACTCCCAGTGACGTTCGGGACCCGGGAGAACTACAGAACTGAGAAACTGGTTTTTAACGTTGCGCAGATCAGTCTGCCATTCAATGCCATTTTGGGCAGGCCAGCTTTATACAAGTTTATGGCTGCTGCCCATTATGGTAACTTGGTGTTGAAAATGCCAACACCCACGGCCGTTCATCGGATTTGTGGAGATCGTACCGCATGAGTCATTGCACTGGAGGAACTCTATGCGCTTACCACAATGCAAGAGGAAGCATCCGGTAAGGAGCCAACTACGAATCATCCAAGCATTCGTCACAACGGCTCTACCTCCGCACCTCGTGTGCAACCAAGCAGCGACGCTGACATACCCGTCAAAGTCGTCCAAATCGGTTCTGATGTTGCTCAGACTACCCGTATATCGGGTGATCTGAACAACAAATAGGAACTCGCGCTCATCACTTTCCTCCGGGCTAATGTTGACGTGTTTGCCTGGCAACCGTCACAAATGCATGGGATCCCTAGGTAGGTGATTGAGCACAATCTGAAGATTTACCCAGACACACGGCCTGTACACCAGAAGTCCCAGAAGCAATCAATCGAGCGACAATACTTCATCCGACAGGAAATCAAGAAGTTGCTTGAAGCTGGATTCATTCGGGAAGTCTTCCATCCAAAATGGCTGGCAAACCCAGTTGTCGTACCCAGAGCCGGTGGGAAGTTTCGGATGTGTATCGACTACACCACCTTAAATAAGGCATGTCCAAAAGATCCATTTCCACTACCTAGAATAGATCAGATAGTGAACTCCACCTCCGGGTGTGAACTGCTGTGTTTCTTAGATGCATACTCTAGATATCACCAAATCCAAATGTCTAAGGAAGATGAAGATCATATTGCCTTCATAACAGTAGATGGATTGTATTGTTATACTGCCATGCCATTCGGTTTTAAAAATACTGCTTCAACATTTGTGCGGGCCATGTACAAAACATTTGGAGAGCTAATTAGAGACTTGGTGGAGGTGTATGTTGATGATATCGTCGTGAAAATAAAAAACAAGGAGTCACTCCTTGACAACTTACAAGCCGTCTTCGACAAGCTGCGCACTACGCGCACCAAGCTGAACCCGGACAAGTGTGTCTTCGGGGTTAACTCCGGAAATCTTCTGGGGTTCTTGGTGACTCATCGAGGAATCGAAGCAAATCCGACGAAGATCAAGGCTACAAAAGAAATTCGACCCCCAGCCCGCATTAAGGATGTCCAAAAGTTGATTGGATTTCTAGTTGCGCTCAGCCGGTTTATATCAAGACTGGCAGAACGGGCGCTACCCTTCTTGAAAGCATCTAGGCCCCCACGAGGTACGGTTTCGGTGATTAATGACAACCGTTAATTACTACTAATGAGTTTGTGGATGCGAGGTTTCATGTACAATGAATCAAACGTCGATCAATCACTCATAAATGTCATCTACTGCTCATTGGATGCAAAAGGAGACCCCTCAACGAACTAACCTAAGGGGTTAATCGGAAGCAAATGAAGAACTCGTACAACGACGCAACCTTATCAAAATTGGCAACACAAGAAGCTTCATATCCATCAGAAGAGCCATACAAACAAGTGTTCAAGAGGTCACAAGTCCAAAATCCAAAAGATCAGTCCAACTCAACTCGAAGGAAACAAATTGTACACACCGGATCATCCGGTGATCTGAAGAATGACTGCATCGGTCGATTTGGACTCAACAGAAGAAGAAGACCTCAGAATGAAGTACACACCGGATCATCCGATGTGTATCAAGTGAACATCGGATGAATACAACAGTAAGCAAATTTTCTGAAGTATTCTGAAGGACTGAACACCGGATCATCCGATGTTGAAGGCAGATGCACATCGGTCGATTACAACAGAAGCAAATTATCAACTCAACCAGACTGAAGATCTATTCATCGGATCCTCCGATGATGAAGGAGGTGAAGCATCGGTCTAATAACGGTCATTTCTGACAGAATGACGTCAGCTAATCTAATTAGACCGATGCTCATAAAAGGGGGTCATCGGATCATCCGATGTACACAGAAAAAGTAATCAGCCCACTTTTCCAACGGCTAATTCGGTTGGGCTGAGTATTTAACCCCCTCCCACCAGTCATTTCGGTGAGGCTAGACAACAAGAGCACCACTACACATTCCCCAAGTGTCCAAGACTTAGAATACTCATTTTCACACTCTTGTAACCCTTTCACACCTCAAGATATAGGCTAGTTCCTCTTAGAGTTAAGCTTGTGTGCGTCCTCTCTGGGTGAGTGGAGACTCTAGAGTAGGGAGAGCCGTGAGAAAGTGCATTCTTGGTGATTGCACTCACCTTGTATCAAGAGGAGAGTGAAGAGATCGCTCCGGAGCTTGCCGAGACCATTGTGGAAGCCCGGAGGATCGAAGTTGTACAAGGCTTGAGCTCCACCTTGCCAAGGATGGCGAACGGAGGAAGTTAGTGGATTCCCTCGTCTCGGTGACTTGGGAGTGGCGATACCCTTAGGTGGGTGCCACAACGTGGACGTAGGTGGATCCTAGTGATCTCACCGAACCACGGGAAAAATCGACGTGTCCCCGTGTCTTCGAGCGTTTGCATTCCTCCTCCCTACTCCTTTACGATTACGCAATTCTCAATTCCGCACTTAATTCTCTTAATTGCACTGTTGGCTTGCTTAGAGAATTAGATTTCACTTAAGCTTTAAATTAACTTAAAATTTGAAGTAGCCCAATTCACCCCCCCCTCTTGGGCATTCGATCCCTACAATTGGTATCAGAGCAAGGTTGCTCATTGGATCATTCTAGCTTCACCGCTAGAGAGCAAAAATGGCCAAGAATGGGGGTTCGGTTCCTACCTTCGAGGGCAAGAATTTTGCTTATTGGAAAGCACGCATGCGCGCTTACCTTGAGGCAATTTCTCCCGAAGTGTGGGAAGCGACCCATGCGGGGTTTGGCAACCATGAATATATTGGTGATCAACTGAAATGGGATGCTAAGGCTAGGAATGCTATTTATGAGTGCATTAGTCAAGATGTATTTGCTAGAATTGCTAGTAAGGAGAAAGCTTGTGAAATTTGGGCTTGCTTGATTGAGATCCATGAGGGTTCCTCTCGTGTCAAAGAGCTCAAATATCACTTGCTTAAATCCAAGTATGATGATTTTAAAATGCTTCCTCATGAGAATGTTAATCAAATGTTTTCTCGCTTAAATGTACTCATTGAGGAAATTAATGCTCTTGACATTGCTTCTCTTGGCAAGGGACTCATCAACCGCAAGATCCTCATGCTACTTCCCAAGCCCAAGTACAACATCATCAACTCAATGCTCCAAAAGGAGTCACTTGACAACATTGAGGTTTCGGAGCTCATTGGAGAGATACATGCTCATGAGATGAGTGTGCTTGGAATGATGGAGGAGTCATCATCATCAAAGACCATTGCTCTCAAGGCCTCAACCAAGAAGACACATACCAAGAAGAAGAAAGTGGTTGAGCCTAGCTCAAGTGAGGAAGAACAAGCTACAAGTGAAGATGATGATGATGATGAGCTTGCATTGATGATGAGGAAGTTTTCACGTCTCAACTCAAAGATTGCCAAGAAGGGATACTCGTTTGATCCCAAGAAGAAAGCCTTCTTGCCAAGGAGAGATGAAAACAAGACGTGCTACAATTGTGGCGATCAAGGCCACATATCATATGATTGTCCAAGACCGGACAAGAGGAAGGACAAGGGCAAGCATCGCAAGCTAGAAGAGAGTGATGATGATGAAGATGCAAAGCCCAAGCGCACCTTTGGAAAGAAGAAACTTGACAAAGGCAAGAAGACCAAGCTCTTTCCTAAGAAGAGAAGAGGACCTCAAAAGGTCTTCATGTGCGAAGCAAATGAGTGGGTCACCGATGAAGAAACAAGTGATGATAGTGAAGATGAGGAAGAAAACTTGGCAAGCCTCGCTATCGTCAACAAGGATGACTCACCCCTTCCTCCACCGCCTATGTGCCTCATGGCGAAAGGTAACACAAAGGTATGTGATGACTCAAGTGATGATGAACTTTCTCCCGATGAACTAGCATCTATGATTAATGAATATCATGCCATTATCAAAAGGGAAAAGGCTAAGGTTAAGGCACTTGAGCTAACTCGCGCTAAGCTAGAGGGTGCCAACCTCGATTTGCAAGACAAGTATGTCACCATACTTAATGAGCATGAAACGCTCAAGTCACATGTCAAGCAAATCGAGGAGGAGAAGGCTCAAATCAAGCTTGAGTTCCATGAGCTTGACTTAGCTAACTCGGCACTATTGGCTAAGCATAACGAGTTAGTTCAAGAGCATGAGACACTTAGTCTTTCCTATGAAGCAATGGAACTAAAATTGAATAACTTGAAGAAAGAAACTCTTGATGGCAAAACACCCGCTAGTTCACATGCCACTAACAATTTGCATGAGTCTTTGCCATTGAAAGCCAATAGGGAGAAGGAGCTAATGGACGAGATCGAAAGTCTCCGCACTAGTGTGGCTAGACTTTCCAAGGGAGAGGACAAGCACAAGGAGATCCTCTTCCAACAAGCTAAAGGCTTCAACAAGAGGGGACTTGGGACCTTCCCTACGCCCAACAAATGGAAGGTGCCCTCACCGGAGCTTAGGACAAGCTTCATCAAGGAAGTGGGATCCTATTGCCAACATTGTGAGGTCACCGGACATCACACTAGGGAGTGCCCTCTTCCCACTCGTCCTTCTCCAAAATTACCTCCTAACTATTCATCTACTTTCAATGATTGTCACTATCTATTAAGCAAAGTAGGTGGAAAGGTGAAGGCGAAGTTCATTGGCAAAAACATCAAGGGCATGAAGGGGAAGCTCCCCAAGCAACTTTGGGTCCCAAAATCACTTGTATCACACATACAAGGACCTAAGTTGGCTTGGGTTCCTAAACTCAAAAACTAACTTCATGTGTGTAGGTGAACTACAAAGCCGGAGGAAAACATTGGGTACTCGATAGTGGGTGCACTCAACACATGACCGGCAATGATGGTATGTTCAGCTCCATAGAAGACCCCGTCAATCATGAATAAGTCACCTTTGGTGATAACTCAAAGGGGAAGGTAATTGGTTTAGGTAAAATTGCAATTTCTAATGACTTGTCCATTTCGAATGTGCTTTACGTTAAGTCTCTTAGCTTTAATTTGCTCTCTATTGCTCAACTTTGTGATCTTGGACTAACGTGCACATTTGACAAAGATGGTGTTGTGGTGTCTAGTGTAGCTAGCAAAGAGCTAATATTCAAGGGCTTTAGGCATGGTCATCTATATTTGGTGGACTTCTCCAACAAGAGCGCAAGCCTAACCACTTGTCTTTTCACCAAGACAAGTTTGGGGTGGCTATGGCATCGGAGGATTGCTCACATAGGAATGAGCAAGCTCAAGAAGTCTTTCAAGCTAGGGATGGTGACCGGCGTAAAGGACGTGACGTTTGAAAAGAACAAGCTATGTAGCGCATGTCAAGCCGGGAAGCAAGTGGCTTCGCACCATCCGATGAAGACAATGGTGTCTACCTCCAAGCCGCTCGAACTACTTCACATGGACCTCTTCGGACCGTCCACCTACCAAAGCCTTGGCGGTAATCTCTATTGTCTCGTTATTGTTGATGATTACTCTCGCTATGCTTGGACTTTGTTTTTAGGTGACAAGGGTGAAACCCCGGAAGTCTTCAAGACCTTTGCAAAACGAGCTCAACGGGAATTCCAACTTCCCATCATCAAGGTCCGGAGTGACAACGGCACCGAGTTCAAGAACTACAATATTGGGGAGTGGTGTGACCGTGAAGGAGTCAAGCACGAATTTTCGGCTACATACACCCCTCAACAAAACGGTGTTGTTGAGAGAAAGAACAAGACACTAATCACCCTCGCGAGAGCCATGCTTGATGATTATGGGACGTCGGAGAAGTTTTGGGCGGAAGCGATCAACACGGCATGCCATGCCGCAAATAGAGTCTACCTTCATCGACTTCTCCAAAAGACTCCCTACGAGCTCCTCATTGGGAGAAAGCCCAACATCTCCTACTTCCGGGTCTTCGGATGCAAGTGCTACATCTACCGCAAGAAAAGACTTGGTAAGTTTGAAAGAAGGTGCGATGTTGGTATTTTCCTTGGTTATGCGTCAAACTCAAAGGCATATCGAGTATTCAACCAAACCTCCGGGTTAGTTGAAGAAAGTTGTGACGTTGAGTTTGATGAGACTAATGGCTCCCAAGAGGAGAGTTTTGGTCATGATGATATAGATGATGAGCCTCTACGAGAAGCTATGAAGAACATGACCATAGGAGACATCAAGCCCGAAGTTGAGGAGAGCCATGATCAAGGGGGAGCTTCAAGTCCGAACATCAACACCTCCATGACGCCTCAAGTGGATGAAGAAGAAGACAAAGATGATCCATTGCCTATGCAAGACCAACAAGCTACACAACACCAAGAAGAAGATGAAGTCCAAGATGAAGTCCAACCACAAGACGAGCAAGATGCTTCACCACCACCAAGTGACTCACAACCGTTGATGAGACATGGGCGCATCTCCAAGGCACATCCAATGGATCAAATCATTGGAAGTCCTTCACGGGGAGTAAGTACTCGTTCACGTCATGTTGCATCTTTTTGTGAGCACTACTCTTTTGTGTCGTGTGTAGAACCCAAAAGCATTGAGGAAGCTCTCCAAGACTCCAATTGGGTGATGGCTATGCAAGAGGAACTCAACAACTTCACCCGCAATGAAGTTTGGGTGTTGGAGGAGCGACCCAAGGACAAGAATGTGATTGGAACGAAGTGGGTCTACCGCAACAAGCAAGATGAGAATGGCGTGGTGGTCCGCAACAAAGCTAGGCTTGTGGCGAAGGGATTTGCTCAAGTTGAAGGTTTGGATTTTGGGGAGACATTCGCCCCGGTAGCACGGTTAGAAGCTATCCGCATACTCCTTGCTTTTGCTTCTCATCATAATATCATGCTTTATCAAATGGATGTTAAGAGTGCATTTCTCAATGGCTATATTAATGAACTTGTGTTTGTTGAGCAACCTCCCGGGTTTGAGGACCCAAGAAACCCTAACCATGTCTATAGGCTAAACAAAGCACTCTATGGACTCAAGCAAGCTCCAAGGGCATGGTACGAGCGCTTAAGGGACTTCCTCGTCATGCAAGGTTTCAAGATTGGGAGGGTGGACACTACACTCTTCACCAAGGACATCGACGGAGACTTATTTCTTTGTCAAATTTATGTCGATGATATTATTTTTGGCTCAACTAACAAAGCTCTTAGCCATGAGTTTGGCAAAATGATGTCTAGGGAATTCGAGATGTCAATGATTGGAGAGCTCAACTTCTTCCTAGGATTTCAAATCAAGCAACTTCAAGAGGGGACCTTCATCCATCAAGAAAAGTACACTAAGGACCTCTTGAAGAAATTTGAGATGGGAGATTGTAGCTCAAGAAGCACTCCAATGGCGACAAATTGTCATCTCGACGCGGACATGGACGGTAAATCTATTGATCAATCTCATTACCGTTCCATGATTGGTTCATTGCTATATCTTACCGCATCTAGGCCCGATATTATGTTTAGTGTGTGCTTGTGTGCTCGCTTTCAAGCGGCACCTAAAGAATCGCACAAGAAGGCGGTCTTTAGGATACTTCGGTATCTCAAGCATACCCCAAGTGTAGGTTTGTGGTACCCCAAGAACGCTAGTTTTCATCTCTTAGGTTACTCGGATTCGGACTTTGCCGGATGCCGTGTAGACCGCAAGAGTACCTCCGGGGGTTGCCACTTACTTGGGCGTTCCCTAGTTTCTTGGTCGAGCAAGAAGCAAAATTCCGTGGCTTTGTCCACCGCGGAGGCGGAGTATATAGCGGCCGGTGCATGTTGTGCCCAAATCTTATATATGAAGCAAACCCTCTTGGACTTTGGAATTAAGTTTGGTTGTGTGCCTCTCCTTTGTGACAATGAAAGTGCGGTTAAGATAGCTAGAAACCCCGTTCAACACTCCCGCACTAAGCACATTGATATTCGCCATCACTTCTTGCGGGACCATGAGGCTAAGGGAGAAATCTCTTTGCAAGGTGTTAGGTCCGAAGAACAATTGGCGGATATCTTCACCAAACCACTTGATGAGAAAACTTTTTCTAGGCTTAGAAGTGAGTTAAATGTGCTAGATGCATCTAACGTCATGTAAATTGCCATGTTCATGTAAGGCTGCATGTCATATAGGTCTTGCCTAACTCCCAAAGGATAGGGGCGAGCTAGAAATAGTTTTCCCTGAGTAAGCCTTTGGCAGGTTTAAACTTGGCAAGATAGATTTATTTTATGCCTTGCATGATTCCTGTCATATAGACTTGCATTCATCTAATATTTTGCATTATCTTGTTTGACATTGCATACGGTAGATTGTCACAAAGGGGAACCCACATCATGAGAAGGAGACTTGTTTGAAATGCAATATCTCAACTCATATGATGTGGAAAGAGCAAAATTCTAAAGGAACATGCTTTAATGAGATAGAAGTTTCCATACTCTAGCTCACAAAGCATGGGCCTACATTTTCGTGGTTTTTCCCTCCTAATTCTCTTTGTGTGCTCTATTTGCTTAAGGGCTTAGCTGATATGTGGCACTATATCGAAAAGCCTTATTAGGGTTAGGAGGTGCCCAAAAAGTCCTAAGACTCGTTTTATCTTTGTGTGTTTAAAGTCCAAGGACATATATGGGCAGTCTTAGGTTTTCTGTAGTCATCGGATTATCCGATGCTAAGGCCAGAACAGTCATCGGATCAGTTGGTGCTTCAGTTCAGAGTTCAGTTCAGCCAGCATCCAGAAATCGACCGATGAGTTCATTTCAGGAAACATCAGAGCATCCGATGTTCAATCTACTGGTGCCCTGCAGAATTCGACCGATGATCGACGAAGTGCACGTCGGATCATCCGGTGTTCAACGAGGGTTTTTGGACTAACTCTCTGTTGAGTTCGACCGATGCTTGCCACCAATGCACATCGGTCGATCCGGTGTGTTTGTAACGGTTAGGTCACGGGACCCTATTTAAGATCGTACGGCCGGTTTTTCTTCGTCTCTTCCTGATCACCGCCGCCTCCATCGCCCCCTTCGCGCCCTCGCAGTCGGTCAGCCGCCGCCGCCGTCCCCAAGGGCGCCGCCGCCTCTCTCCCGACCGCCGCCGCCGCGCCTCCCCAGGCCGCGCCGCCGCCGCCGCCTCTCTCCCGACCGCCGCCGCCGCGCCTCCCCAGGACGCGCCGCCGCCGTCGCCTCTGTCGGCTGCCGCCGCCGCCTCTCCAGGGCGCCGCCGCCGCCCCTCCAGGGCGCCGCCGCCGCTTCTCCTCTGGTCGCCGCCGCCACACCGCCGGCAGTTCTCCCTGCTAGGGTTTCTCGCCCGAGCCATCGATCGTCGCCGTTCGTCGCCTTTCATCGATCTCGTGTCTTTTCGTCGACGAGGTTTGTTCCGTGCAGCGCGACGTCCTTCATTGTTTCCCGTCATCTTTTCGCTAACCCTTGCTCTCGAATTTCTTGAAGATGGCCCGTGATCGCAAAGGCAAAGGCAAGGCTATCGAGGAGCCCGCCGCAAAGAAGCCAAAGCTGTCGAAGGATGCACGACGCGCAGAGTTGGCCGCTCGCGCCGCCGAGGAGCGCAAGCGCGGCCATCGCGGATCCCTCCGGATTCGCGAGGCACGTGAGAGGCAGTCGCAGCAGCAGCCGCCGGTGCAGCCAATGCCGCCGGACGACTCTGAGGACGAGGACGAGACTGCGGTGACGCCACTGGTTCGCCGGCGCACCGTTAGGACTCGAGGGGGAGGTCAGACCCCCACCGCGAGTCGCCGCCCCACTGCGGCCGACCTCGCTGAGGACAGAGAGGCCCAGAGGGCCATCTACGAGATGGATACTGCTGCCAGGGTCGCCGAAGACGTCAGACTGACAGATTATCGCAAGTACAAGGCCAAGCAGTTGAAGAAGCTCAGATGGACTGCACTGCCTGAGGAGTGGTTCCCGCAGCCCAGGGACACTCGTGTGGACCCCCGGTTCTGGACGGTGACGCAGGCGTCTTTGTACGAGACGTACAGACGTCGGGGGCACAAGCTGTTCCAGCACTCGTACATCGATTGGGATCAGCTTGCAGCGGCAGTGGGTCACGGCATCAGGCCGTTCTTTGAGAGGTACAGAGGACTGGTGGATCTGCTGTCGCACCAGAGGAGTGTCTACGTGGAGGAGTGGGTCCGTGTGTTCTACGCGACACTCTACGTCGCTGAGGGACGTCGGTCCATTCACTTCATGTTCATGGGGCAGCAGCACTGCGTATCCAGAGAGAGACTGGCTCAGCTGCTGGGAGTGGACACACACCTTACGTGCCTGCACGAGGTTGTGTACGAAGGAGCAGACCCGCCGAGGAGGCCGCTGACAGGGGGAGTGTCACCCCCGTTTGAGGAGATCAGAGGCTTGTTCACCCACCCTTTCACGCCAGATCAGCCGAGGGTGCCAGCTCTCCTCACACCTGCAGCCAGGACCGTTCACCACATTCTCAGGCGTACACTTCTACCGAGGTCCGGCTACTTAGAGGGGTTCACCAGCCTCCAGCAGACCATCCTGTTCTACGTCATGAACAGGATGGAGTTCGACATCGTAGATGTGCTGATCTGCGAGATGGAGGACGTGATCACTGACGGAGTCGGCATGCTGAGACAGTTGGTCTACGGTCACTGGATCAGCCGTCTGTTGTTCCTGCTAGCGCCAGAGGACTCGCCAGTCACCGCACCCATGACAGAGATGCACGCCACGAGGTTCGGCCACTACCGGGTGCCGGCTCCTGGAGACCGCCGTCTTGGTCGTCCAGTCGAGCGACAGGTCAGAGCTCGCCTCTCCGAGGAGGACTGGACCGAGTTAGCTCAGGAGGATGAGGCGCTCGCTCAGGCTGAGGCTCAGGGAGGTGGACTTGAGCACGTGTGGTCAGACAGTGACACCAGCGACAGTGTTGAGGAGTACTTCCCTCCTCCGCCTCCTTCTCCGAGGCAGCACGACGCGGAGGCGGGAGCTTCCACTGCTGCACCACCGACGCCTCCACCAGTGTCAGAGGCTCAGGTGTCCCAGCCGTCCGAGCTCACCACACTGCTCCAGCAGATGGTCGAGCAGCAGCGGCAGGACCGGCTTGCAGCCGAGCAGGCCAGGGCAGAGCAGGCTGCGCGGCTCGCAGAGCTTCAGAGGCAGCAGACAGAGATGCAGCTAGAGATGGCCCGCCAGAAGCGCGAGGACACGGACCGGTTCACGAGTCTGGTGGACCAGATGCACCGGAGGACACTGGACCAGCAGCAGCAGACCCAACAGGCGATGATGGGTATCCTGGGGTTGATCACCAACCTCTACCAGCAGACCGGGATAGCCCTTCCGCCACAGCACACCGGTCTCAGTCAGCCTCCAGCAGCACCTCCTCTGGCTCCAGCTTCAGTTCCAGCACCGGCGTCGCCGATCCCGAGCTACAGCATGTCTCCACTGCTGACTTCGACGGTGCCGTTCCAGTTCTCGCCTCTCCCGGCCGTGCCTTCTCCTCCAGCAGCTCCAGCTCCAGCGGACCCTCCAGCAGCTCCAGCCCCAGCCACGTCAGCACCTCCGGCTCCTCCCGCTCCAGCACCAGCTCCGGCGACGTCTACCTCGAGCAGCTCCGACACCGCCGACGTCGACCGCCTCTCCGTCGCCCCGAGAGCTCCGGAGTCCTAGGTACTCCTCTTCCCTTTTTGGTGTCTTGATGCCAAAGGGGGAGAAGAGTTAGAGTTAGGGGGAGTGTCTTGGGCTTAGGGGGAGTGCTAGTTATCTTTTTGCTTTCAGTCTTGTTATTTGCTTCTATTTGAGACTTGATTGTTATCATTTGCTACTATTTGTAATTCAATATGCTACTTCACTCTTATGATTTATATTTGATCACTGTTTGAGCCTTCGAGCTCCTTGTGTTGCATGTTGTTCCGATTACATTTCTTTATGAGCATTGCGTTTGCGTTTCAATTTCCATTACTTTTATGCTCTACTCGTTGTGTTGTCATCAATCACCAAAAAGGGGGAGATTGAAAGCATCTAGGCCCCCACGAGGTACGGTTTCGGTGATTAATGACAACCGTTAATTACTACTAATGAGTTTGTGGATGCGAGGTTTCATGTACAATGAATCAAACGTCGATCAATCACTCATAAATGTCATCTACTGCTCATTGGATGCAAAAGGAGACCCCTCAACGAACTAACCTAAGGGGTTAATCGGAAGCAAATGAAGAACTCGTACAACGACGCAACCTTATCAAAATTGGCAACACAAGAAGCTTCATATCCATCAGAAGAGCCATACAAACAAGTGTTCAAGAGGTCACAAGTCCAAAATCCAAAAGATCAGTCCAACTCAACTCGAAGGAAACAAATTGTACACACCGGATCATCCGGTGATCTGAAGAATGACTGCATCGGTCGATTTGGACTCAACAGAAGAAGAAGACCTCAGAATGAAGTACACACCGGATCATCCGATGTGTATCAAGTGAACATCGGATGAATACAACAGTAAGCAAATTTTCTGAAGTATTCTGAAGGACTGAACACCGGATCATCCGATGTTGAAGGCAGATGCACATCGGTCGATTACAACAGAAGCAAATTATCAACTCAACCAGACTGAAGATCTATTCATCGGATCCTCCGATGATGAAGGAGGTGAAGCATCGGTCTAATAACGGTCATTTCTGACAGAATGACGTCAGCTAATCTAATTAGACCGATGCTCATAAAAGGGGGTCATCGGATCATCCGATGTACACAGAAAAAGTAATCAGCCCACTTTTCCAACGGCTAATTCGGTTGGGCTGAGTATTTAACCCCCTCCCACCAGTCATTTCGGTGAGGCTAGACAACAAGAGCACCACTACACATTCCCCAAGTGTCCAAGACTTAGAATACTCATTTTCACACTCTTGTAACCCTTTCACACCTCAAGATATAGGCTAGTTCCTCTTAGAGTTAAGCTTGTGTGCGTCCTCTCTGGGTGAGTGGAGACTCTAGAGTAGGGAGAGCCGTGAGAAAGTGCATTCTTGGTGATTGCACTCACCTTGTATCAAGAGGAGAGTGAAGAGATCGCTCCGGAGCTTGCCGAGACCATTGTGGAAGCCCGGAGGATCGAAGTTGTACAAGGCTTGAGCTCCACCTTGCCAAGGATGGCGAACGGAGGAAGTTAGTGGATTCCCTCGTCTCGGTGACTTGGGAGTGGCGATACCCTTAGGTGGGTGCCACAACGTGGACGTAGGTGGATCCTAGTGATCTCACCGAACCACGGGAAAAATCGACGTGTCCCCGTGTCTTCGAGCGTTTGCATTCCTCCTCCCTACTCCTTTACGATTACGCAATTCTCAATTCCGCACTTAATTCTCTTAATTGCACTGTTGGCTTGCTTAGAGAATTAGATTTCACTTAAGCTTTAAATTAACTTAAAATTTGAAGTAGCCCAATTCACCCCCCCCCCTCTTGGGCATTCGATCCCTACACTTCTTCAAACTCTTGAGGAAGTACATACCATTTCATTGGTCTAAAGAAGCAGAAAAGGCGTTCTGAGAACTGAAATAGCTCCTCACCACACTACCAATATTGGTAGCTCTGAACCCCGGTGAGCCTTTACTGCTTTATAGTACGACAACCAATGAAGTTGTCAGTATGGTTCTGGTCGCCAAAAGACTGGAACCGCATTCAGTCCAGGAATACAGACCCCTCCGGGAGGGTCCAGAACCACCTGGTGACATGACTGGGTCTCAACTCCCAGACATGAAACATCGAAATGAAGTACTAGGAGATCAACATCATTCGTTTGAGGAGGTTTCTAGTGAGATCCGGGTTCAACAAGAAGGAATTCTGGACCCCTCTGGGAGGATCCAAGAAGCGCAACCTGAAGGTCTGGGGCCCTCCAGCAGGGTCTGGGTCAATGGAGAGGAAGCTCCGGGTTCTTCATTAGTGAAGTACTCCATGACGCCAAGACAAGATACATTGAGGTGCATAAACTACTTTACGCAGTTCTTATCGCCTCAAGAAAGCTTCGCCACTACTTCCAAGCCCACAAAATATCAGTGGTAACTTCTTTTCCACTACGTGCAATTTTGCATAACCCTAATTCTACTGGGAATATTGCAAAGTGGGCAGCGGAGCTAGCAGAATTCGATCTAGAATTTGTGTCAAGACAAGCAATTAAAAGTCAAGTATTGGCTGACTTTGTGGCGGAGTGGACTCCCTCTCCATCAAACCCTGGGGGCCACAGTGAGCAAAAACTAGAGCTCAAAGTTTCGGTATTCACTGAGCCTCACTGGACCCTCTACTTCGATGGCTCCGTGCAGAAGCAGGGGGCTGGAGCTGGAATCCTTCTCCTGTCTCCGACCAGAGAGAAGGTCACGTACATGGTAAACCTTGATTTCAAGGCAACCAACAATATGGTGGAGTATGAAGCCTTCATCTATGGACTCAAAGTGACACTATCTTATGGTGTAAAACAGCTGTTGGTGAAGGGAGATTCACAACTTATCATCAAACAAGTGAAATGTGAATGCTCCTGCAACAATTCTCAATTAGCTGCTTATATCCTTGAAGTCCGAAGGCTTCAGAGGGACTTTGAAGTCCTGGATCTCCATCATGTTCAGCGCCTTCATAACTCCGAAGCCGATGAACTCTCGACGAATGCCTCAACCGGAGCTCCGGCTCCTGACGGAATCTTCGTCCGGAGGTTGTCAAAACCAACAGCTTAGCCTGCCGAACTGAGCGAAGGGGGTGAGACTAGCACCTCGAAGCTGGCGGTCCCAGTGGCTCTGTTACCATGGCGTTCACCAAGGGTCGTAGGTGCTGACGGAAGCTCCGAGCAACCCAGGACGCAAGACTCAGAAGCTCAAGCTAGCTCCGATGCATGGATCTTGGAGATCCGGAGCTACTTGAAAGACAATATCCTTCCTGAAGATAGTGTATCCGTTGACCGGATTGTCAGATTGGCTAAAATATACACGTTGGTAGAAGGGGATCACTACCGACGCGGTGCCAATGGAATTCTAATGTGCTCCATTGTAAGGGAAGAAGGTCGCGATCTCCTCATGGAAATCCATGGAGGCGAGTGCGGGAACCACGCATCTTCTCGCACGCTGGTCGGTAAAGCCTTCCAGTATGGCTTTTACTGGCCTACAACACTTCAGGATGCGGTTGAGCTAGTAAAAAATGTGAAGCGTGTCAGTTTTATGCCAAAAATATTCACACACCGGCCCAATCACTAAAAATGATACCTCCTACATGGTCATTCGCCGTGTGGGGAATGGACATCTTGGGACCTTTCCCAAAAGCCGTCGGAGGTTACAGGTTCCTGTATGTTGCCATCGACAAGTTCACCAAGTGGCCAGAAGCAACTCCGGTAGTAACAATCAACAAACAATCAGCAATTAAGTTCTTGAAGTCCATTATATGTAGATTTGGAGTTCCAAACAAAGTCATAACTGACAACGGAACTCAGTTTACAAGTGCTGCATTCCAAAAATATTGCGAAGACCTTGATATTCAACTTAGCTATGCCTCAGTAGCTCATCCAACAAGCAATGGCCAAGCCGAGAGAGCAAATGCAGAAATCTTAAAAGGACTCAAGACGCGCACATATGAGTGCTTGAAAAGGCACGAAGCTAACTGGATTGAAGAGCTTCCGCCCACATTATGGGCGAATAGGACAACACCTAACCGGTCAACTGGGTATACTCCATTCTTCCTGGTGTACGGAGCTGAAGCAGTCCTTCCTCCGGAGATCACCTTGGGGTCCATTCGGGTCCGTACCTTCAACGAAGCCAAGCAGGACCAGCTCCGGCGTGAAGACCTTGACCTCGTCGACGAGGGAAGGTGCCAAGCAGCTGTTTGGAATGCACGTTATCGCCAAGCGCTCCGGCGCTACCATCAAAGGCATGTGCGTGACCGACAGCTTAAAGAAGGTGACCTGGTGCTTCAGAAGATACTAACTCGTGAAGGGGTGAACAAACTTTCCCCCAGCTGAGAGGGTCCCTTCCGAGTCATTAAAGTATCCCGACCAGGGTGCGTTCGCTTGGCAACTGAGGATGGGATCCCACTTCCCAATCCTTGGAACATCGAGCATCTCCATAAGTTTTATGCTTAGAATCATGGAGGTGAGTCTGTAATTACACACAATGCATGTTGTAGAGTCATTATACAAAGACGGGCAAGTCCTCCGGGAGAACATCTGGACCTCTTCGGGAGGGTCCGGGAAGTTCAAGTAACATTTAACACAGTCAGAGCACTAAAAGTATAACTACTTGATTTGGGCTAGCACAAGATGTATAACACATTTAGCTTGGTCCAGCATCCTAAGTGTGTCCTTGTCTCCTCTATAATCCGTACCTATAATGAAAGACATTGTTGTGTGAAAACAGACTTCACGTGCATTTACCTTTTGTGCAAGGCTCAATATATCAAATTATTTTTACTCCGCTTGTCTATAATAAAGTTGTGCAAATCTTTTTGAACTTTGTTTCAAGTAATTCACATGCATTACAAGCCTTATTGATAGTCTTTTTGGATCTTAACATTGCTACATAGTCTACTTGCCTGAACGCCAAGCCAACATAGGTCCGGAGTGCGCTATCGACTTAGCATGGTCCTGCACCCTAAGTACGCCGCTCTACCTACACTCTGGCATGCCTTAGTAGGGTGAGTACTAAAAAGGCATGTAGATCTAAAAAGATTATATCAAAATGATCGTTATCATGCTGAGTTTCTTCGGGCTCAAAGTTCAAATAAGAACAATAAGCCACAACCAATTCATAGACAAGAGGACAAATTTTACTTTTTCTCTTGCCTTTAATGTGCAGGAAAAGCAAAAATTTATAGTAAGGGTGGACGACGCCGGAGCTACTAAGCTCCGACATCTCCCAAGATAGGTCCGCCGTCAACGTATAATATGTTGACACTGGAGCTACCGAGCTCCGACCATTCCAGGGGGCCTGTCTTCGACGCTTCAAAATTGAAGACTTCGGACTTAAAATTTATAAGTGCGAAGCAATCAAGTCATCAACATACTGTCATAACCTTTGGTACATGTACACACTTCAACTGTACACATGTACCAGGGGGCCAACAAGATACGACACGATATATTGAAGACAAAAGTGAAATTGAAGGCGGAAAGAAGGATTTCATTAATTTGAGATACTGGATTACAAAATGGGGAGAGTACAATAGAAGGCAATAGGAAGAAAGCACTAGATACTGGAGAACCTAGGACCTGCGGAAGAATGAAGCTACTTTTTGGGCAACTTCTCGGACGCTGGCTTTGGCGGCGTCTTCCTCTTCAGCAACGGGACCTTCAAGCACCGGGTCCAGTGGGAATTGGGGATCTCGGCTTACATAACATATCAGCACATATTCTACGATGTTTGTAGCCAGAGTTTTCCCCTCCGTTTCCAGCTGATCCGCGATGACATCGCCCATCGTGTCAAGTTTGCCGCCAGCAGCGTTGAGGGTCACCAGCGCCCGGTCCAGATCCAACTCCGGGTTGTCCGGACATACTGGACTGAAACCCAGCGGTGTCAGCACGTCATTCGATCGCCTGAGGAAGTCCCACACTTGAATATCTTCGGTGTCCTTCAGGCTCCGCAACTCCTCCAACGACTTCCGGGCAGCCGTAAGCTCTGAACCTTCACAGGCAAGACGCTCAGCCAGCTTAGCATGCTGTTGCATGCTCTCAGCAACTTGCTTTTCCTAGTCGGTTAGCTCTGTCTCCCAGAGGTGGATGCGGTTCCACCTTTTAGCAAGGTCTTTCTTCCTGCCTTTAACTCTCTCCTCCCTAGCGGCAACGTCAGACTCTCTTTTTGAGAGCTCCTTCCCCACCTTCTAGTTCTTCTTCCTCTCTTCTTCCTTCCATATATCCAGCTTTTTGATGCGATCCGCCAAATTTTTCTCACCCAGAGTCAACTTTTGGGTGACCTCCGCTTCTCTCCTCACCACATCCTCTTGCTTCCCCACGAGTTTTTCCTCCCTCGCCTCCAGGTCCGCTCGACGCTTTAGGAGAGTTTCATTCAATTCCGCGAGCTTTTCGTAACTCTCATCAGCACCGTCACGTCTCTCCTTGGCTTGCTCCAGGATTTCCCTGGAGTTAGCATCAAGTGCCGGGATGGCAGCCTCCTTCTCTTCCATCAACTTATCCCAGTATTCTAACCGGGCCTTCTCCCCCTTGATCCATTCCTTCTGGTCAGCCAGCCTCGTCTGAGCAAACCTGGTCTCAAAATGGAGTCTGTTGCGCCAATGCCTCAAGGTGTTGCGCTCCTCCTCCAAGTCTTTGCTCTCATGTTTGAAGGCAAGCTGGACCCGCCGGATACTTGAGCAGGAGTTATCTATGGACAATGCCAGGGGGATAGGTTCTGGGTCTGCCAGGACCATTTCCTCAGGCTCAAAAGGGTTTTCCATCATAAAAATTGGGTCCCACTCAACAATAGTGGTTCCCTGAACTCCTGCAGCGCTAGGGCCGCTCTCCTGGAGCCCTTCAGCGGCAGCAGAAGAACCCACTGAGGGAACTTCCACCTCCGGAGCAGTTGAAGGCACCACTTCAGGGTCGTCAGTTGACTGCTCTAAAGTTGAAGGACCTGTCGCCAGTCCTGCAAGCTGCTCTGGCTCCGGCCCAGGTACCTCCGGGACCACCACCTCTGGAGATGCAGCTGGAGCTTCAACTGGGGCCTCAACCATTGCTGGCTCGGGCTTCGGCATGGCAACCACCTCTGGCATAGCCGTCGGACCTCCAACCACCTCCGGCTCAGCAGCCAGACCCTCTACCACTTCCGGCTTAGTCGCCGGATCTTCAACCATTTCCGGCACAAGGGCTGGAGCTTGGATGATTTCTGGCTCAATAGTTGGGTCTTCAGCTACTTCTAGCTCAGCAGCCATGGCTTTGTTAACTTTCGGCTCGAAAGCCGGATTTTCTGGCATCGCTGGTGCTGGAGCATCAGCCTCCGCCGCCAGTGGTACATCTTCAACTTCTCTCCTGCGGTCTGGCGCTACTACAGGAGCTTCGGGTGAGGACACCGAGTCCAAGCTCACGACAACTGACACCGGATCAGCCGCGTCTTCCGACTTCGCTTGACGAGGAGGCTCATCAATCGAAGCTGGAGCTTCAGCAGGTGCAGCCCCAGCCGTTGCAACAGGCGCTGAATCTCCCGGTCCCTTCTTCGACACCCTAAAAATAAAGGGAAGAGAAGATTAAATACACATCCAAAAGCAAGACTAGCATTTTAGGGTGAGGAATCAATGCTTACCTCGGGATGCTACCACCCCAGTCGCCTCAAAACCTTTTCTTCTGAGGCCCGGAGCTAGAGCCCACCAAATCCGGTGAGACAACTGCTTCGGACCTCAGTTGAGGAACACTTGCAGTCGCTGGAGTTCTTTCGATCGGAGCTTCCCTTCGCCGGGAAGAACTCTCGGGCCTGGAGCTTCTAGCCGGCACTGAGGCTGGGGTCGACTGTCCAAAGCTTACGCCTCTTGAAGACGCTTGCACCAGAGCACGGGTTGTTGCAAAAGACCTCCCCCGCCGGGGAGAAGGAGCCGTCGTGGAAGGAGCAGGTCTGACAGACCTCCCGTCAGCATGCTTCAACTTCCTTTTCCAACTGGAAGGCTCAACTGGCTCTTTACCCTTGCCCTTGCTGGTGTCTTCAGTCTTCCAGCTCGGGGCAGAGGCAGGACCACCCTCGGAAGCTCCAGGGATCACCAACCTGGTGGTCGGACGCCTTTCCACCTCACCAAGGTCGTCAAGCGCCGGCATACTCCTCTGAAGCTCTCTGCTGAACTGCACCTCCATGTTCAAGGGGAGGAAGGCTGATGGCGGAGCCGAGTCATCGCCGTTGACATTAATCCCATGCTGGAATTTCTTCAAATGAAACTCAAAGGATTCATCATCCAAGTTGAATTTCAGACCGATTTCAATCCGGTCTTCATCCATCACGCTGTTGAGGGCCCACACGAGCTTCTCCCTCTTATTCAGCAGAGCCCACCAGTTGACTAGGAAGTTGCAGGAGACCATCTGGGGGGTCACTCCACCCTCCACGCACTCGCGGATCCTGGTCAAGACAGGGTTGAAGGCATTTGAAAGCACCGGAACTACACTCCAAGCGTCAGTGTCAACATTGGGGAGACCTTCGGGTAGCTCCAATTTCTCGTGCTCTTCCGCCGTGATGATGATCCAATCCTTCTTCCAGTCATCCCATTTGCCTGAAGAAAACGACTTCAAGTATTTGGGGGCAGTTCTTGCGCTTCACAAAATAGTAGAAGCCAAGGAACCCGGACCCCTTGCCGGTGGTGTGGATGGTGAAGAAGGTACGGAAAAGCTCGACGCAGGGGGGAATACCCACCCACATCTTGTAGAAGTGGACAAATGTCGCCACGAGAAGAAGAGAGTGGGGGCCAAGGTGGTACAACTGCAGACCATAAAAGTCTAGCAGCATCACGAGGAAAGAAGAGAAAGGTGGAATAAATTCAACCATGGCGTACGCTGTGAAGTACACCATATCGCCATCGCACTCCTTCTTGAACGGGAGCTTGCCGGCGCAAACCAAATGATTGAAGGAGTCACTGGACCACCCCATATATGTTCGGACCTTCTTCACATCATCATCACTCTTGAGGCGGCTCTTGGGGAGATCCAACTCCATCGCGGCAAAGTGGAGCAAAGGATGGAAAGTTAGGCAGAGTTTGGTAGGATCTGAGCGCAAAGATGATCGAAGGCGTAAAGAGTCCTCAAACCGTGCGCACTTTCCTTCTTAAGTAAGCCTCTGCGACGCTTGGATGGAAATCGCAGAGAGATCGAAGGCATTTTTCAAAAATCTACCTCGACAATGATGAGTGGGCCTGAGGCCACCTCGACGAAGATATCGAGGTACTTATCTAAGGCCAACCGTTGCGATGATGGGCGGCGGGAAACCCAAAGTCGACGCTCTGACAAGGCGCGCAGAACTGATACGGTTTTCGTATTGGGAACTGACAACCTTCAATTGCGTGAGATCCGCACTCAAAAATCTCATCCGCCGTATTCATAACAAGCCACGCGTCTAAGGTTCACTCCCGGACCGTCACTCTATCGGCGCATCAGAGGACTTTTTGAAAATCAAAGCGCGGGAATCGAGAATGGACCCACCTCCGGTAGAGCAACTTAACCCAAAGGGTTTCTCCTAGAGGTGGGCCCGGGGGCCACTGTCGGTACCCTACGTACCGGGTACCCCACGATACCGCAAGAAGTGCAAGAAAGTTCCACCCGTCATAGTCGAAGGCCCTTACAGGTCCCACATGTCATGTTGCACCGGACCCGCTCCCGTCACACGGCTGACTCCCGGGTTAACACGTGTAAAATAAGACCAGAACAAAACTCCCAACCAAGGGAAGCTCCAGCGACTACACGTGTACAACATCCCCAGACCTAGCCCCCGTCAGAGAGGAGCTCCGGTACCTACACGTATACAGCGACCCCAGACCTACCCTCCCGCAAGGAAAAGCTCCGGATCTTCCACGTGTGGAGCCTCTGGACCTTCGTCACCAATAGAAATACAAGCCGATCATGTCCATTACATGACATTCAAGGACGGTTAAAACGACAGTTACAAGGTCTGATAATGTGTCATTAATGCTATATTAATGACACACGATTTATGCACAGTTAATAGGGTAACACTGCTATGAAGGCACGTTACTACACTATTAATTATACTTAATACTCTTTAGACAGTATATTAGGTCATTAAGCACGCCAGGGCCACATGTCGAGTCAGGCCAGCTTTTTAACGATCAGTCCTTAGAACTATAAAAGGGTTGCACTGCACGAATGTAAAGGAGAGGACAAATCAGATTCAACCTGATCCTAGAGAACGTACTTGCTCAATACAATTACACAAACCCCGTAGAGTAGGGTGTTACGCTCAAGCGGCCCGAACCACGTAAATCTCTGAGTTCATCATCTTGATATTGGTCTTTGCACGCTCCAACTACAAAAGAACCTTCGCGGGTTGCTTCTCAGCGGGTCCGGGAGAAGTGTCGTATCAAACACTTCGACAAAGGGCATTGAAGAAGTATCCAACGGACGATCAAAGCACGAAACCGATTTTCGGTAGCTGGTGACCGGCGACTCAAACATCGGTGTTCCCATACGGCAATCGATCTGTCCGAGCGAGCGAGTTGGCATGTTTTTTTGGGACGCGGCGGGTGTGCGCACGCGTGTTTAGCTCGTTTTTCAAAGGGGAATTTTTGACAGGAGTGTTATATTTCACGCACGGGAGTATTTTCGCATTGAGCAGGCAGGAGGTACTGATGATTTCCGACTTTCCGTTCTCTGTTGGAGACACTCGTTTTTACATCGCACGTCACTCATCAAAGCCTGCAAGGCGACTGATCTCACCATATCGATAGTCTATTGTTGTTGGAGTCAGTCTTACGTCCTACTCTCTCTGTTATGACTAGAGCGTATGTTCGAGCCCTCCTTCTAACGCTATATTTTGGCCATAGTGTGGTAGTCAGTCGCCCATTCAAAGAGCGATATAGGGGTTATTTTTACAATTTTTCAAAATGATCGGTTATTATTATTAAATAATACAAGCTACTCATTTTGTTCTAAAAACTTGTCGCTTGTTATTCAAAAAATAAACTAATAAACGATAAACTTTTGGAACGAAAGTACTTGTTATTTTTTTTTTTTCAGAATAGTCGATGAGCCCATATTTTCAATGGCCCAACACGACCTGTATGGCTGTATTGCTCGGCCCATTTATCATTTAAAGCGACGCACACTCGCATACTCTGCCCGCTCAGCCCCAAAACCTCCCCCCTCCCTCCGCCGCCGCCGCCATGGCGACCGCGCCGCAAAACCCCACTTCGCTGCCCGCGGGCGACGCACTCCGTGTGGCCGACCTCCCAGGCCGCGGCCGCGGTCTCATCGCCGCCCGGAACGTCCGAGAGGGCGAGGTCCTCCTCTCCGAGTCACCCATCCTACTGTACCCGGCTACCCTCGCCTCCCTCCCCTCCTACTGCTCCGCCTGCTTCCGCTCCCTCTCCCTCTCACCCGCCGTCGTCCCCTGCACCTCCTGCCGCGCGGCGGCCTTCTGCTCCCCGGCCTGCTCCGCCGCCTCCCACCCGCGCCTCCTCTGCGCCGCGCTCTGCAACGGTGGCGCCTTGGCGGCGGCTGCCTCCACCGAATCGCTCCAAGAACCGCTCCTCTTCCTCCTCTCCGCCTATTCCCTCCCGGAGCCATCCCTCCACGCCATCCTCTCCCTGTCCTCGGCGCCGCCCCCTTCCCCGGGCGTGCAGGACCCCGCAGGCCTCCACGCCGCGGTGGCCACTCTCGCGCCGCCGCACATGCTGCCGCCCGGCTTTTCGCCGGACCTCACGGCAGCGCTCCTAGCCAAGGACCGCGGCAACAGTTTCGCCATCATGGAGCCTTACCGCCCCGGGATGTCACTGGAGCTCCTCAAGGTACGGGCGTACGCAGTGTACCACCGGGCGTCGCTGCTCAACCACGACTGCCTTCCCAACGCGTGCCATTTCGATTATCCCGACAGGCCGGGGCCTGGGAACACTGACATTGTCGTGCGGGCACTGCACGATGTACCGGAAGGGAGGGAGGTCTGCATCAGTTACTTTGCGGCGAATTGGAGGTACGCTGATAGGCAGCGTAGGTTGCTGGAGGACTATGGGTTCCGGTGTGAGTGTGACCGGTGTCAGGTGGAGAGCCGGTGGAAGGATGACGATGACAATGACGAAGGTGACGGAGATGGAGATGAAGCCATGGAAGAGGAGGGAGGTGAGGATGAGGGTGGCGATGGTGGTGATGATGGGATGGAGGAAGAGGGGGATGGCGGCGATGATGATTTCCCGCATGCTTACTTCTTTGTGAGGTACTTATGTGACAGCGAGGGTTGTTGGGGTATGCTTGCACCATTGCCACCCTCGCCGAATGGAGAGCTGTCCCACATCTTTGAATGCAATCTCTGTGGGAAGCTGAAGAAGGAAGAGGATGACATGCCTGATGAGGGCACTTCTACCATGCCCCATTAGGATGAGGCTAGAATATCGATCTTCTTGCTGCTACTTCTTTGTAGCAGGTAAGAGTTTGCTAGTTGTCTTGATCTGCTGATTTACTTTGTATTGTTTGTTGCAAAATTGTAATGTTCGGGGATTTGTTACATCACACTCAAGTTACATTTGTGAAGCTATAACATAGTTTGTGCTGTTCTGGCATTTGATTTGGTCTTCACATGGTGTATGATAGGATTTTGTTAGGTCACCCATAACTGACTAGATTGATAATACCAGGATCTCAGTTCATGTAAACTAACTAAATTGACAATTATCAAATCTTAACTGAGAACTAGCTCAGTCCATACTGAGGTTCTGCAGCCCTAATACGGTAATACCAATACATCTTACAATCCACGGTCCACAGAACTAGTTTTGGAGGCCCTAACACAATTTGGGCACACATCTCAACATCCCATCCAACACGGGCACTGTGTTACTTCCATTTTAATCTTTAATGGGGAACATTGTAGTATCAGCAATAATTTGTGAGATGGTTACAGTCTGGCATTTATTTTCTTCATTGTGGTAACCAATGATAGAAATGTATGTTTCTGGGTGTGATATTTGGCCGCTATATTGTTTGTCTGCAGCTTCTATCAGTTGGTATCTGTTGATTCTAAGAATCTAAAATTCAAGAACTTTGGCTTCTTTGCATAACTAAGCCCTTAATGTAACAGTTGATGCAATGAACCAGGTGTAGATCAGGTACATTGTGAATGTACTTTCACCAACAAAATATTTGCTAGCCAACACTTCATTTAGGAGCTTAGTGCACGTTCCATACCGTAAGAGATAAAGAAAGTGGCATGAGGAAACAGTTTATTTCAGATAATCACTTCTTCTGAAAAAGTGTTTGACAAAGCTTGACTGATTATGTCTGACGGAGTTGTGCCAAAGGGGCCTTAAGTTATCCATATCATCGTGTCTGCTTAGTTCTTACTTATCTGAATAAACTGAGATGTTGTTTGAAGCTTTACTTGCATAGATTTCACACAATTTTCTGGCTACATTTTTTTGGGACTATGGGCACCATATTATCTGGTCGAAAACTTGAAATTCTGCTGATAAAGTTGCCTATCTAGATGTTTTCGCAGTAGTATTGTACTATGCTAGAAAATTAACTATTGTATTACATGGATTGCAGATGGTTTCAGAACAGAATCCGTTTGCCCCTGACTGTCTGGTAGGCAGAAGGCTTGGTAAATGAAGTCTTATTGGCAGTTCCCGGATCCATTCTGAGCTTCTTATTAGCAAGGAGAGTACAGGTTCCACTCACCTGAAAGCAGGAACATGTATGCACATCATCGGACATGGTCAAAGCTTTGTTGTATTTTGCTCGGGAGTGCCTATTGGTCTGTACAATTTTCCCCGTGCCTTTATTTTGTTGTTGATTCAATTCTGCCAATCTTTATGTGGTAGGAGCTCATCTTTATGTGGTAGAAGCTTATCTCTGTGGTCAGAAATCAGTTTTGCCGTAATAAATCGTGGGGTTGAATAAGTGGGCATCAGATTGCATTTCCTGTGCACTGATCAAAATCGACTCGTGTTCTCTGGAATGATGCCTCTTCATTTACACAAGTGTTTCGCTTGATTGAGACATGTTACCACCATTATGTTGTGTCCATTATGGCCTTGAGTTCCGTAGTTGTTTAAAAATCAAGATAGCCAGTTTGTAAAGGAACTGTCTTTGATTGCCACCTCGAATTGACCAAGGCATTCGGTGTAGTGCAGGTAACCAAAGCTTTATCGATCAGCTCAAGAAAGCTTGCAGATTCGTTTTCTAATCTGGGGCAGTCAGCCTGGAGCGTTCAACCACTATAATTCAGCAGAGGCGTGCCGTCCTGGCAGCACCCTCCGTGGACACGTGGCCCCATCTCCGGCACCGCCCCTTCCACGTGGCCGCACATCAGCCACCCACCAGCCAGCGCGTTCCCTGAACTGAACACGTTCCCGTTCACATAGCTTTCGTTTGATCGACGCGTTTAAGCAACAATCCATCATGTTAAAGCGCGTGGCCGGCATCTATATATGCAGGGTCAGGGTCTCCCAACATCATCATCATCCTCCTCCATCGACCACCTACTTCTCCTCCTGTGCTTGCTCTTCCGAGTTTCTGACGCTTCTTCATAGACCATGAGTTACCAGGCTCCACCACCAGGCACAGGTGCTGTTCTCTCTCACTCGTATTATGGCAGCACCGAATGAATACACCTTGTTTGTGACTAATTACTTTACTGGTGCAACGATAACAACACAGGCTACCCGCCGCCAGTCACCGCGTACCCTCCGCCGCCGCCGGGCCAGCAGCAGCAGGCGCCCTACGTCGCGCCGCCGCCCCAGGACTACGGCAGCGGGTACCAGCAGCAGAACCAGAAGCACGAGACCACGAGCCGCGGCGACGGCTTCTGGAAAGGATGGTACGTTGACTCGTTGAGCGAGCTGCTCTTCTTCTTATTGTTGTTCGTGTCTCGGAAGTGACGACGCTGACCTTCATGTGTCTCTCTCTGTTCGCAGTTGTGCCGCCATCTGCTGCTGCTGCGTCCTCGACATGTGCTTCTGATGAGCACACACGACGGCGACCACGAGAGGCGGTCATCCGTCTGCAGGCAGCTGCTCCATGCTGTCGATGCTGCTGCTGTTGCTGATGCCGTTCTCTGTTCCTCCGTGTTATTATATGTTCATGGAGTTTGTTCTTTTCTGGGTTGCCTGTTCTCCCGTGTTGAGTAGCTATCGAGGACCCATTATTTTTGATTTGCGATGGTGATGTGCTGATGCCGCTCTTATCTGTTTAATACTATATTCAATCTTTTGTGTCAACAAAGACTGATTAGCTTCAATTATGAGTTATGACTCGTTAGCGTACAATTGGCTCGTCGATCACTATTGTCTCTACGAGTGTTTTTACGTGGTATAGTATACCCTCCATTCCAAATTATTTGACTCTCTAGTTCATTTTTGGAAAGTGACTAGTAATTTGAGATGAAGGGAATATTTATTTATCTTCATGGATCATCCATCAGTACCTTAATATTTGCCATGCAAACTTAAAAAAAGAATGGATATTTATAAAAGGAAACAAAACCGCAATAACCGCTGTAATGCGAAAAGATTATGTGTTACTAAAGGGCTAGAAAAAATTTGCATTTGAAGAACAATTCATTCTGAACCAAAGTAATTCAACTCTGAACAGGCAAGGAAAGAATAGCAAACTGACAAACTTCGCCTGCTCAAACTCGGAACGATAAATAAACGGATTCCACGCACCAACATCTGGACCAAGTCCGCCCAAGAAATCCAACAAGAGCTGGCCACCTAATGCAGAGAAAAGCTCCAGATATGAAAACCAAACCCCTCGCAGACAAACGCTACAGCCAGCCAGAACCAGGTGTTGCATTGCATTGCAGGCCTTAAGAGTCTCCGGTATGATCATACTGAGACGTAGGCACAGTTGCCATTGCCAACCACTCAACTCGACCATCAGGCATAAGCAGCAAGCAGATGGTGACAACCTACATCCAGTGCTTTTAAAACCTTGTTGCTACTTTCGAGGTTCACCTGCTGCACTTTCTTGATCTCGAGATGGTAGATATCATTGCTGTTGTATTTATGAATATCTGCTTCAAAACCACCAGTATGGTGACAGCGCAAAATTTGCTTTTAGGGTCAGATCAGACATTCACTAGTGACAAATTAGTCCTCTATTTGTTTTCTTACCAGTGGGGCACTAGTTTTTTTGGCCTTAGTGAAACTTTGCCAAATACTCACTCCGTCTTTAAATACTTGTCATTTTGCAGTTCAAAAATGAGCTACAAAACGACAAATATTTACGAACGGAAGGAGTACAAACAAGCTAATCGAACCACATTATTGCCGATAGTTGTAGCAGCGGAACACTCCGACGGAACAAATATAGACACTGAAAAGGGGGCTGGCTACTCTGACTTGAACAAACAAAAAACAGTGGCTGCATTGCCCATTTCCTGACAACGCAAAATATTGTTGGTCATCAACTCAGGAACAAGGTTTCAGCACATTGTTGACACCATTTGTGAAATTACTCTGTACATTTTATGTATTCATCGCCATCGCTCGAGCAAAAGGCTGTCACTGATTCTTCTTGGACTTGAGCTCTGCAATTCTCTCCTCTGTTGCCTTCAGGGCGTCACCATATTTGCTTATGGTCTGAAAGTAGTTTTGTGTTTAGTCACCATATTTACCATATATGTAAAGATAGAAGATAGACACGTATTTACCTCCCCAACAATTGGACTTCCTGAGAAGGCCTTGATTCCCTCCTGGAACCTTGGAGCAATTCTGTTAACATGCTCGATGATATTCCTTTCACTATTGCAATAGGAAGGATCGTAAAGGAAATTGTCCTTTACTTGTAAATCTTTAAGGTTTATTTTTTTGAACAAAGGCAGGAGCTCTGCCATTTCATTAAAATAAGAGGAGATTACATCCTAGAGAGGTTACAAACAACTAAACAGAAAAGTACCAAACAAAGTAAAACACGATTAATGAAGCTGCAAAACAGGAGAGGTGAAAGGAAGAATATCAGAAACAGCTAAGTCAACAACTTGAAGATAGGAAAGCTCTTGATTTTGGAAAATCCTGCGATTGCGCCCTTTCCACAGATGCCACCAAAAAGAGAGAAGGATCCCCGCGGTCTTTCTTTTGACATCCTTCGAACCAGATGAGGTGATGGTGTCCAGCCAATGCATAGCGCCTCGGGTATCAACATGGAGCAAGCTGGGCGACAGTCCCAGCTTCTGCACCAAATGGTGCCAAGCAGCTTCAGTAAAATTACATTGCGTCAGTAGATGATCAGTCGTCTTGGGTAAGCAAAGACAAAGAGAGCAATAGGGATCACACGGCCAATTCTTCTTACTTATATTATCCACAGTCAAGGCCTTGTTATGCACTACCAGCCACGCAAAAAAATGACATTTGAGTTGAGTGTTGGTTGATGTCACACCCGGTTTTATTAACCATAAAACCAGCTGCAAAATACATGTATGTCAGGATCAGTTTCACCATACATGTACGACAAAAAGTGATAAATAGTTTTATATCGCATGCAAACCACATTTATACCTTTAAAAGAGTTTTGAATAGCAGCAGGAGAGGAAAAACTTCAGGGAAACCACAGGCAAATTGACTGGCAGCAACACGACCTTCTAAGCACCATCTTCAAAAGAAGCTTGTCTTCATCGAATCATCTTTTCACTGAGCAACATTTTAAAAATACAACAAAGCAAGTGTGAGTACCATCTCGTAGTACTCAGCAAGTGTGGGAAATAAATGACATGAAGGCCAAATCAAAGGAAAGGCTGATAGTGGTTTAAGCACTAAGCATTAAACCTAACCTTAGCTTTCATTAGCAACCTACATCTAGGTGAATAATCCCAACCATAGCAGAATGATAAATAAAGAACCAATCCCAATGTTCATTCCCAATCACCATTCCAACCATTGACTAATTATGAATTCGACACCAAGCTGCACTTGTCCGTGAGCACGACCGTCATGACAGTTTTCCAATTTATGCAGAGAATGTATCTTTTACCCACAAGCCGTGATTTCATCCCCTATTGCCAGGTGGACTAAGTAAACCTCCCTGATGCCCGTGACTTGCGGTCACATTACACACTTTCGTAGGTGTGCGGCCAGGAGATCACTACAAGGTCTTTACAAAGGTCCTCCCGACTAGTAACCAGCCCTATGATGTTTCACCGCTCCGTCTCCTAGAGTCCATTTCACCTCCGCTAGGGAGAAGCCCCCTCTTGAGCCATGCGGATCCCAAGGCAGATACGCTGAACCAATTCCCCGCACCATCCAATTACCAGCACTAAATCTGGAGATGCCTAATTAATTGACCAAGCTGCCTCATACCCAGTCTTGTGGCGATACTGTATATCTTAGTGGCTACTCCATAAACCGGTCCTTAGAATCCGGTAAGGTTCAAACCCCAATCCCGGGTCTCGTGCGTACTGCACCATACCATTCAAACCAACCCGCCAGATTCCTATTTTCTACAATTTATTTTTCAACATCATAATCATAATAATAAGTCATAAGTAATAAATATGGTCAATGTTTTGCCACCCAACTATTATGCATGGCTAAGCGTAAAGTAAATCCCATATACCACCCTTCCATACCCCAAGCGACAAGGTAATAAGGTAAAGCAATAGGGCATATAATAGGATTCATATTAATTAACATGCAACTGACTAAACTCTTAAAAGGTGCAAGATAGTCAAGGGCACTTGCCTTTTATTGAATAGTTGCTCAGTCTCTTGATTGAACTCTTTTCTTCATATCTTCATGTTGCTTCTTGATCGAGATACGAGTGCGTGTAAACTATCATCAAAAGAGAAATAAAACATTCAAGAACAATACACCAAAACATACACATAAGCATAAAATCCTATATTAATACATCATACGAAGTATTTATTATTTTTTAGTCAAAGAAATACATTTACCATTTATTTTCCATTTTTAGTATTTATTTACAGGTTAAAAACATTTTTAATGAATTTCTCTTAGCCAAATTATATTTTATATGCATTTTATAAATTTTATTTCAGCATAAAAGATTTTATAAATAATTTCCCTACTATTTTCACATTTATTCTATATTTTTTATATTTATTTAAAAACATTTTTAAATAAATTTTATGGTCAAAATATATTTTATATGTATTTTACAATTTTATTAGCCTAAAAATATTTATTACTATTTTTCCTAGACTTTCTATGTTTACATTATTATTTAAAACATTTTCCATTCATTAAATATAATTTTCTGCAATTAAATTCTATTTACTGGAGTTTTCCTATAAACAGAAAATAAAATAAAGTTTAAACTAAATTCCATAAAGTTCAAGGGCTGTTTTGCAATTTGTCCTAACAGAATAGAGGCTAAAAATAATATTTATAAAAGTTACAGGGGCTTAATTCATTATTTTTATCTATTTACACAATGCTACATAATTAAAATAAAGTTCAGGGTTATTTCTGTGAAACTAAGGGCTTATGCGCAATTAGTTATAAAATTCTAGAGACCTAGCCATAATTATATATTTTCTATTTCTTTTGTGATTTATTTTTCTAAAGGAAAAGCTATGGAATGGGTCTACGGTCCTGTGGATCGGGGTTAGGGGTGCGGTCCATGGTCCACTGTGGACCAGGGGCCGTACCCCTTCGGTTCTTTTAATCTGGACTGTGGATTTGAGATCCAACGGTCCAGGGAGGGCCAGCGGGGTGAGCGGCGGCCAGAGGCCACCGGCGGCTGCGCCGCCGTCGTGGGCTCGCTGGAGTTTGCCTAAATGGCGCCCTGGTGGTCTAACCTCAACGTTAATTGCATGGGAAGTAAGAGAAGAAGATGGAGAACTCACCTAGGGGAGTTTTGGAGGCCGGAACGGAGCAGGGAGGCGGATGCGACGGCGAAGGGCGGCGGTTGGAATCGGTGCAGTAGGGGGAGGCGCCTCGGGCGTCGATTCCTTGCGCCAGCGGTCCAATTAGTGGCGGTGCGACGCTGTGGTGCTCGTCGGCTTGTCGGGGATGGTCGGGACAGCGTGGAAACGCGGAGCGCCGAGCTCCAAGCGGCGGCCGTGGCGGTGGGCTAGGGTTTCGGCGTGAGGGAAAAGGGGAACGAGGGCCGCAACCGGGGATTTATAGGGGAGGGCGAGTGCGTCGGGGGAGGCGGTTGTGTGAGCGACGTGGGAGCGGGAGCAAGGCAAGGCGCGCGGCAGTTGCGGCACGGGCGGGGTGCGAGGGAACGGGCGGCGGCGGTTAGAGGAAGAGAAGGCGCTGACGGGCGGGGTCCGCATGGCAGTGAGAGGGAGAGGGAGGGAGGAAGGGCTGGGCTGTGCAGGAGGAAAAAAAAAAGTTGGGCCGCGGTGGGGACATAGGCCCAGCTAAGTTTATTTACTTTTTCTTTTGTTTGCGGTTTTCATTTGCTTTCAAATTCAAATTCTTAGCAAATTCTATTAATTTGAGTTCAAACAATCAAACAAAAATGTACAAACACATGCATTCAAACTATTTTTCTTTGAATTGAAAATGTGGGTGTTACAATTCTACCCCCTTAAACGGAATCACGCCCCGAGATTCTCGGTTGTGTAAAGTTTAGGACTGGATTTTTAGATAAATCAATAAACTACCATTTTCTTCTTTTGAAAATATTATTATACACATTTTTTATTTCAAATTTTGATCTTAAGTTATTTTACAAGTTACTATGTTGCACATATGTACGAATACAATTTCATAATTTAGTTTGAATTAATTTTAGAGAAAACTAAATTTCAACACCAAAAAAATGTGTATACTAAAATTTTATTTCTTCTTCCTCTTTATTGCGTTTAGCTTCTCATTTTACTATTATTATTCTTCTTATTATTATGTGAATCAAAGATTCAAGTACTGAAAATTGGTTTATTTTATTTGAACCTAAAAGTATTCTTTAGCAATTGAAAATTTTGTTTTCAAACCAAAGCACCTCAATAAATTAGTTCTAATTAATTAGCATTTGATACAACACATTAAGTTTATTTTCCTTCACTTATGTTTTATTTATTTATTTATTTGCCAAGTTTTTTTCTATCGTTATTTATTTATTATGTTGTTACTATTATATTGAGTAAATTTGTTTATTATTAGATAATTATTATTTTTATCTAGGTGTTACCATTGAAATTTGCATTTTTCACAAATAGAAATTTATGAAATATGTTGATTTAGTTAAATCTAAAATATTATGACACAATAACACATATTATTTTTATGTTCTTCTACATTCTTATTCTTCTTCTTATTATTATTATTTTGAACTTGACTTAAATGTGCACTATGGTTTTAATTGTAAAGTCTTCTATTTCAAATGCATTATCATGATTACCATATTTATTATTATTGTTTTCTTTTCCTTTTTGGTAATTATGAAGGTTACAATCCCACCCACCTTACAGAGAATCTCGCCCTCGAGATTCAAGTGGGTCGACTACCCCCCTTAAATAGATGAATGCTATAATTTAAGTTGTTATTATTATTAACCTAATGCAATACATCAAACAACGTGTTTTAAGTCGCTGTGAAGAAGGCATGGGATTCACTTGCTAACCAAAGGGGACCTAAGCAAGTGATGTATGGTAATTTCTAAGAGTCTTCTTCTTTTGTTTTCCTCCTATGTTAATCTTCACGTTCCTGTCGTTGGAGTCAAAACTTCGTCTTCATGATCGTGGTCAAAGAAGTGTCTAAAAGGTCCATTCTAACTAAGGTCACGCGCCTAGAGTCAACATATAGCTCTGATACCACTCTTGTCACACCCGGTTTTATTAACCATAAAACTAGCTACAAAATACATGTATGCCAGGATCAGTTTCACCATACATGTGCGATAAAAAGTGATAAACAGTTCTATATCGCATGCAAACCACATTTATACCTTTAAAAGAGTTTTGAATAGCAGCAGAAGAGGAAAAACTTCAAGGAAACCACAGGCAAATTGACTGGCAGCAACGCAACCTTCTAAGCACCATCTTCAAAAGAAGCTTGTCTTCATCGAATCATCTTTTCACTGAGCATCATTTTAAAAATACAACAAAGCAAGTGTGAGTAACATCTCGTGGTACTCAACAAGTGTGAGAAATAAATGACATGATGGCCAAATCAAAGGAAAGGCTGATAGTGGTTTAAGCACTAAGCATTAAATATAACTTTAGCTTTCATTAGCAACCTACATCTAGGTGAATAGTACCAACCATAGCAGAATGATAAATAAAGAACCAATCCCAATGTCTACTCTCAACCACCATTCCAACCATTGACTAATTATGAATTCAACATCAAGCCGATCTTGTCTGTGAGCACGACTGTCATGACAGTTTTCCAATTTCCGCAGAGAATGTATGCTTTACTCACAAGCTGTGATTTCATTCACTGTTGCCAGGTGGACTAAGTAAACCTCATTGATGCCCGTGACGCGTCGGTCACATTACACACTTCCGTAGGTGTGCGGCCAGGAGATCACTATAAGGTCTTTACAAAGGTCCTCCCGACTAGTAACCTCTGAGGTTTCACCGCTCTGGCTCCTAGAGTCAATTTTACCTCCGCCAGGAGAAGCCCCCTCTTGAGCCATGCGTATCCCAAGGCAGATATGCTGAACCAATTCCCTACACTGTCCAATTACTAGCACTAAACCGGGAGAGACCTAATTAATTAACCAAGCTGCCCCATACTCGGTCGTGTGGCGATACTATATAACTTAGTGGCTACTCCATAAACTGGTCCTTAGAATCCTGCGAGGTTCAAACCCCAATCCCGGGTCTCGTGCGTACTGCACCATACCATTCAAACCAACCCGTCAGATTCCTATTTTCTACAATTCATTTTCCAACATCATAATCATAATCATAATAATAAGTCATAAGTAATAAATATGGTCAATGTTTTGCCACCCAACTATTATGCATGGCTAAGCGTAAAGTAAATCCCATATACCACCCTTCCATACCCCAAGCGACAAGGTAATAAGGTAAAGCAATAGAGCATATAATAGGATTCATATTAATTAACATGCAACTAACTAAACTCTTAAAAAGGTGCAAGATGGTCAAGGGCACTTGCTTTTTATTGAATAGTTGCTCAGTCTTTTGATTGAACTCTTGTCTTCATATTTTCATGTTGCTTCTTGATCGAGATACAAGTGCGTGTAAACTATCGTCAAAAGAGAAATAAAACATTCAAGAACAATACACCAAAACATACACATAAGCACAAAATCCTATATTAATACATCCTACAAAGTATTTATTATTTTCTTAGTCAAAGAAATGCATTTACCATTTATTTTTCATTTTTAGTATTTATTTACAGGTTAAAAACATTTTTAATGAATTTCTATTAGCCAAATTATATTTTATATGCATTTTATAAATTTTATTTCAGCATAAATGAATGTGGCCTAGAGGGGGGGGGGGTGAATAGGCCTTTTGAATTTTTTAGTCGGAACCTGCAACACTTGACAAACTGATCAAATCCCGAGATATCGGACTAGTCCGGTAGAGTGCGGACTAGTCCGGTGCGTGCGGACTAGATTGATCAAGTTTGATCGATTATCTCGATCCTAGACTGTATGCAGCGGAAAAGTACTTGTAATTGGAGTGTCACACTACTATGAACTAGGATGTAGCACAAGCTAATCTTATATTCAATGTTTCAACGTAATGTAACCAAGATTGATTGAAACCCTAGATAGATATGAAGAGTAAGAACAATATGCGCAAAGTAAGAACACAAGCTCTTTATCCCGTGGTTCGGTTCCCACATAGGAAACCTACATCCACATTGAGGAGTCCACAAAAGGACCGGGTCTTCTCCAACCCTACCCTCGTCGGATCACCACGGAGGCCAATCCTTTTCACTAATCACAAAGGACAAATAGCCGAATTCAAGGGGCCTTCTCACAAGTTGAGGGCTCCCCAAGATTACAAGATGAACACCACCAAGAACACACTCTTAAGATTACAATGAAAACCACATGAGTGTGTTAGGGAATCAAACCAAGAGCTCAATGAGTGAAGAACCGTGTCTCTCTTTGGATCCAAAGTGTATCCTCAAATGATTAAACTTTCTTGCATTGTTTTGCGTGGAGAGATAAGTTTTTTAGGCTCTTGGAGGGTGTGACGGCGCAGGGTGTCCAGAGATGTGAAAGATGGGCCGTGCACACCTATTTATATGGGGTTCCGAAAAGTTACCGTTAGAGTTTAGAAAGATCGGACTAGTCCGTGGTGGACACCGTACTAGTCCAGTGTGCTGCGTGTAGGAAACCCTAGGTGTCCCGAAATATCGGACTTGTCCGAAGTGAAAGCGGACTAGTCCGATTTGGTTCTGGAAATCTTCGGACTAGTCTGATGAATATCAGACTTGTCCAGATAGGTGAATCCCCTAGTGAATCTGGGGAACAAGTCAACACTTGGAGGACTTGTCCGATTTAGGTCAGAGGGATTTCAAATTAGTCCGTGCTAATATTGGACTTGTTTGATTGACATCAGAAAGATATCGGACTAGTCTGTGGTGTTATCGGACTTGTCCGATTTCGTGCAATTGTGAAGTGTTTGGGGGACTAGTCCGATTCTAGTCAGAGAGATATCGGACTAGTCCGTGGTGATATCGGACTAGTACGGTCAGTGAAAACTGGACTATGTGTACAAGTACGCATTGTGAGGACTTGTCCGATCTGGTGCAGAAAGATATCGGACTAGTCCGGGTTCAGTCGGACTAGTCCGGTCCTATATAACTTTCTGCAATGTGTCAGATTATTCGTGCTTGAGCTCTTTTTAGGATCGAAGAGCACGTGAAAAGCTACCAGAGGGGGGTGAATGGTAGATTTAAAAATCTTACGCAGCGGAAACAATTAAAGCCCAAACCCTTTTGGTAGAAAAACGATCTGTTAAAGAAATCGTGTGTGAGACTAATATAAACATGTTTCACCGTGACAAAAGTGATAGATATCAGAGAGAATCAAATCAAGAAGACAACACAAAAATAATCACTCAAATCCGTCGAGAAAAACTCAAGTTATGATCGAAAGATCAAACAATGGTCAATCTGCCCTACCCGAGAAAAAACAGTTCTGGAATGCTGCAAAGAAACTCGTGTAGATCATAGACCACAAATCCAATGACCGTGAAATTTTTACAGATGATAGATAATAAAGTTGTGAAGACAACCCAAAAAGAATCACGTCAATTGGATCTGTAAATCTCGAGTTATGATAAAACCACCGACGAAAGGTAGTGCTGTCCAGAAACTCGACGAGTAAAACTTGTCTGGAACAAGTCGGACGAACAAGGCACAAAAGTTCCTTCAAACTACGAATTTGATTCAATAGAACACAAGAGGAACAGCCCCAAAGTCGTCTACCACGAGCTCTGGGCTCCCTTGCTATATAACCAGCCCTTAGGCCAACCCAATATCAACTAGGACTCCAATCCTACTTAGATCACGAATCGTAACTTTCCATAACTGCTCAAGATTCTTCTATACGCAGATAGAAGCAATCTTAAGACTTCAAAACACCTTAGGAACATATCACACATTCCTAAACAACTAAAATTCGTGACCCACACGAAATCCTATCATAACCAACTCAAATCTTTCCATATTTGAGTCAAACCCGACTCAGCCGCAGTCTGAGTCCATAACCTAGTCGGTTGGACCTTTCCGACCAATTCTTTACGTCCACATCTCTTCATCACGTCCCGGAACCATGTAGCCACGTCCATGCACTCCTTGCACACGTGCAAACATCTTCCAATGACGTCCACGATACCTTCACATGCATTGTTCTTGATTCAATCATCCTGCGCGACCTCCTGATCAGCTCAACCACAGTTCCTTCCGAACTTGGTTGTTGGAACCTCATCTCCTCCCTGAGACTAGTCCAATGGATCCCGTCACCAGCCATGACTTGAACTCAAGCAACACCTGCACATGAATAAACAACCAATCCATACGAGCCCAAGTCCTCGACTTGACTCAAGTTAGTTCCGAACACAACACCCTACGTGAGAACCTCACATAAGCATGTTGCAAAACCACAGTAACACGATATCAGCCATATCATCCGAAACGCACCAAAAACTTAGCAAATGAATACTAAGCAATCTTTCCAACAATGTAAAGCAAGTACGAAACATTGCAAATGAAAAGCAGAAGCACTGCGGTCAAGTTCCGGACCTTGCCAGAGCAACCCGGACCTTGAGACGGAGCTAACAAAAGCTAGTAGAACCTAGTGCCGGAGCTTACCAAAACTAGTACAATGAAGCACCTGTCGGAGCTTACCAAAACTAGTAGATCCTAGCACCGGAGCTTACCAAAAACTAGTCAAAACTAGTCAACCCAAAACCGGAGCTAGACAAAGTACGTCGGAGCTTAGCAAAAGCATTCCGGAGCTATCAAATATATGCCGGAACTATCAAAGACATGCCGGAGCTAAAGATAAAGCTCACCGGAGCTAACCAAATCTAGTCGGACCTAGCATCGAACGTAACCGGAGCTACCCAAACCAAGCCGGACCTACCGTCGGACCTTGCTGTAGCTCAGAGCTAGAGTCGGACCTTGATAAAAAGGTGTTTTGGTGATATTTAAAACTTTTATCATCAAAGCCAAGTGTATTCACTACAAGCCAATGTATTCAGCACTTATAGGTCTTACAATCTCCCCCTTGATGAATGCATTGGCAACACCATTTAAAATCCGAACATTGGCTTATTCACATAAAAGTTTTGAAAACAATTTCTCCCTCTTTGTAAATCAAAAGTAAAATGAGAAGAAAATCGAAAAAAAAATATCCCATATTATTTCTCCCCATTTATTATCTCTCCTTATGCACATATTCTCTTTCTCTTCATGCTTATCTCTCCCCCTTTGACAATGTATTCAGCAAGTCATGAGCATATAAACAATTTATCTCTCCCCCTTTAGTTGTTATGACCATATTATAACATATACATATAAACAAAGCTCATCCAAGTCATACTATCAAGTACCTTACATTATCACATCAATGAAATACATAAAGTAGTGTAAGCCATGCTAGAGATCAAATGTAATTTTCAATTTAAGCAAGTCATGATCTCACAAACTTAACTATCTCAAAACCTGAAAGCATGACACTAGTTGCTGCATTTTATTATTTTTCAAAGCATAAATTTAGATCATATGATATTTGCAAGAGATTATATGCGCATATGCCTTATTCTAACCAACCAACCCAAGCCTATGTCATTTGACAATCAGAAGCTTAAGGACATGGTTTTAGTCATACACAACTTCTTCCAAGTTCATATCTAAGTGCAATGATAAGCTATCTCAAAAGAAGAAGTGCGATGCATGCATATTCTCTTGATCTTTTCTCAATTTATATTTGTTCATAAAAACTCAACATGTGAGTTGATTACTTGATTAATTCTTTATGATTAAAAGCACTTGTGAACATGTAACAAGTTCAAAACAGCAAGAAAGTTCGACCATGACCAGTTTTAGTGTAAGTAATTATTCCAATTACTAGACATGGCAAAAACTACAAAACGTATAACACGAGTAATGTAGTAAGAACTTTCAGCATGTAAAAGGAATCACAAAGTCATATATGTATGAAATACTATGCTCATATTATTTTAATTTCAGATTCACACATAGACTTCCCAAGTTTCAAAAACTCCCCCTCAATTTAAGCCATGAGGATGCATAACCCCTATTTCACTACGAATGTAACAAAAACGAGTGAAATCCAAAGGTTTTGTAAAAATGTCAGCCAATTGTTGTTCGGTATCTACATGGTGAAGCACAATGTTTCCTTTTTCAACATTATCTCGGAGAAAGTGATACCTAATGTCAATGTGCTTAGTTCTAGAATGTTGCACGGGTTTTTTAGCAATGCAAATGGCACTAGTGGTATCACAAAACAGTGGAACACTATCTAGATCAACCCCATTGTCCTTAAGTGTTTGAACAATCCAAAGAGTTTGTGAGCAAGCACTAGCAGTAGCTACATATTCAGATTCAGTTGTGGATTGTGCAACTGAATTTTGTTTTCTAGAGGACCAAGCAACAAGAGAATTACCAAGAAAATGACAAGCACCGGAAGTACTTTTCCTATCAATCCTACAACCCCCAAAATCAGCATCCAAAAAAGCTTTCAAAGGAAGAAGGAAGAAAAATGTCAAATTCTTGAGTTCCATGTAAGTACCTAAGAATCCTTTTGACGGCTTGACGATGTGAAGCACGTGGGGAAGCTTGAAACCGTGCACAAAGACATACGTTGAATTGTATGTCCGGTCTTGATGCCGTGAGATACAAAAGTGATCCGATCATACTTCTATATTCTTTTTGATTCACGGGTTCACCATCTTCATCAAGTTCAAGTGTTGTTGCTGTTCCCATTGGTGTCCGAAGAGGCTTGCTTTTGTCCATGTTGAAGCGCCTTAGAAGGTATTTGGTATACTTCGTTTGATGCACAAAGGTACCCTCCTTGGTTTGCTTGATTTGCAGCTCCAAAAAGTAAGTGAGTTCACCCATCATACTCATTTCAAATTCGAAACTCATCATTGCTGAAAACTTGGACACAAGATCATGAGAAGCACAACCAAAGATAATATCATCCACATACACTTGAACGAATAATGAGTCATTGTCATGCGTAAGCACAAAAAGAGTTTTATCAACCTTGCCCATGGTAAACCCCTTTTCAAGTAAGAATGTTTTTAACCTATCATACCATGCTGTAGGGGCTTGTTTGAGACCGTATAAGGCTTTGGACAATTTGTAAACATGATTAGGAAAATCTGGATTTTCAAAACCTGGTGGTTGTTTGACATAAACCTCCTCATCTATGTAGCCATTAAGAAAAGCACTTTTAACATCCATTTGAAATAGCTTAAAACCTTTAGATGCTGCAAAAGCTAACAAAATTCTTATGGCTTCTAATCTAGCAACAGGAGCAAAAGTTTCATCAAAATCTAGACCTTCAACTTGAGTGAAACCTTGAGCAACCAACCTAGCCTTATTCCTTACCACAACCCCATCCTCACTTTGTTTATTTTTATATACCCATTTAGTTCCAATTAAAGTGTGACCTTGAGGTGGAGGTACAAGTTTCCAAACATTATTTCTTTCAAAATTTTCTAACTCTTCTTGCATGGTAATAATCCAAGATTCATTAGTGAGTGCGTGTGATATATCTTTGGGTTCAAAAGAAGCAACAAAAGCAGAATGAGCATGAGAGTTTGGATCGCAAAACCTGGACCATTTGACTCGTTCGTGCAAGCTTCCAATCATCTGTTGTGGGGGTGATCTTTGTAAAAACGTAGGGGAAAAGATGTCTCACAAGCTTCTTCTTCATTAGGTTCATCGTAGATTGATGAGCTTGTGACTTGTGGATGATCAAGACCAGCATAGGTGATAGTCGGAGCTTGTTCAATGTCCGGAGCTGGACACGTGTCAACTTCGGAACTACCAGGCAGTATCACCGGCTCTTCTTTATCTTCGAAAATACCCTCCCCCTGAGGATACGGATCTGGTCCTGCAACACCGGATCTCGTACTTGGGCTAGCTTCATCAAAAGACACTTCACAAGACTCCACAATTTTGTTAGTGTCAAGTAAAAGCACACGGTAGCCTCTAGTATGAGATGGATAACCAAGAAACATGCCATCAATGGATCTAGGTTCAAATTTATCAAGATTACCATGTTTCTTAACAAAGCATTTGCAACCAAAGACCCGAAAGTGTGTAACACTAGGCCTATGTCCAAACCGGAGCTCATATGGTGTTTTAACTAGCTTAGCACACAAGAAAACACGATTTGAGACATAACAAGCGGTTGCTAACGCATCAGCCCAAAATTTCCTAGGAGTTTGATATTCATCAAGCATAGTCCTAGCCATCTCAACTAAGGTTCTGTTCTTTCTTTCTACAACACCGTTTTGTTGAGGTACATATGGTGAAGAGAATTGATGATCTATTCTATTTTCAGCACAAAAGTGATCAAAAGATTGATTTTTAAATTCAGTTCCATTATCACTTCTAATTGCTTTTAATGATCCTGGGTGATCAATTGATAATCTAAGAAATAAAGTTCTAAAGTGACTAAAAACTTCATTCTTAGACGCCATAAAGTAAACCCAAGAGTATCTAGAATAATCATCAACGATTACAAGAACATACCATTTACCTCCGAAGGATTGAACACGTGAAGGTCCTACGGTGTCAAGAGGCAAAAGTTGACATGGTTCAGTTGTCATGATCATTGTGAGAGGAGTATGTGAACCTGCAACCATCTTAGCATGTCTACAAGAAGAGCACACAATTTCTTTGCCCCCTTTAAGCTTAGGAAGCCCACGTATGCGATCAAGAGCACTAACACGCGTTAGGTGATCAAAGCCTACGTGACCAAGTCTACGATGCCAAAAATATAAGTCCTTTGAATCATTAGCAACTAGACACCTATGCTTAGAGGAAGACATATCAAAATCAGCTTTAAAAACTCTTCCAAACCGAGACATGTTAAAAATAAGCTCACTATTTGAACCTACAATTTTGCAGCAGTTCTTATTGAAAATAATTTCTAGATTTTCATCTAGCAATTGTGCAACAGAAAGCAAGTTGTATTTCAAATTTTTGACAAGTGCCACATCCTTCAAAGTGTAGTGATCATTTACTCTAACCGAACCCTTAGCAATTATAGGAGTTGAAGAATTATCGGCAAAAGTAACATTTTCTACACGTGACACAAAAGAGAGAGAGGAGAACCAATCTTTGTTATCGGTCATGTGACGTGAGCAACCTGAATCCACAATCCAAATGTTCTCCTTCCTCAAACGTGTAACCTACATAGAAGCACAATACGTCGATGACTCAATACTGGGGTTAGTCAAAAGGCATTTAGGTATCCAGTACTGAGTCACACGACGTGCAGCAGGAAAAACACGCGAAAGCTGAGATAAAACAGCAGGTTTATGAGTCAAAGATTGAGGTTTTCTGTTCTTAACAATTGATTTAGAAGTTGTTACTTGTTTAGAGTGAAAACCAGTAGCTCCGGAGGTAAAAGCAGAAGGTCCGGAGGCAAAAACTAAAGCTTTGGAGGGAACAATAGAAGATCCAGGAGCTCTCGGAGCTATCAGAACTACCGGAGCTACCTTTGTAGATTTCTTGCCAAAATTTCCGGAAGCTACCTTTTCAAATTTCTGACTCATTAAAGCAGGTTGTGTTTTTCTAATTGCATGAAAGTTATAAGATCTCGCAATCATCCTTTCCTTTTTCTGTTGTTTAGCTAGTCTATAACAAAATTTTATGACATGACCATCTCTACCACAGTAGGTACAATGAAATTTAACTTTGTGTTCATGTCTAGATGAGCAATCAACATTTTTATTTGATACCGAATGAGACAACACTCCTGCAGATTTGAAAACCACTTCTTTTTGTTTAGGAACTGTTTGAACCAAACCACTTCCTAATGACTTTACAATTTTAGTTGGATGTGCCTTAGCATGAGCATGAGAATCAAAACCTAAACCAGTTTTATCATTGCAAGACTTGGAAGAATTCAGCAGTAAGTTTAGGTTCTTATTCCCATTACAAAACCGATCTAATGTCCTATGCATGTCATCAAGTTTATTGGACAGATCAAGGCAATTTTCACATGAAGTTTTTCCTTTTAGTTTGCAATTGGAACAAAATTTAACTTCATGAGAATGTAAAGCATTGTTCAATATAGAAATTTCATTCATAGCATCCTGTAGTTTCTTATCAAGATCATCACAAGTAGAACAATGCAAATCAATTGTAGAACAGCTAGCATCTTTCAAGTTTTTATCATTAAGTGCAGCAAGCTCTTTGTTCTTTTCAATTTCTAACTCAAGTTTATCAAGTGTGGAGGTGTGCGCACTTCTTAATGAGGACAATTGTTCATATATTAAATCACATGAGGAACATGCATCATCACTAGGAATCAAAGTTTTTAAACGGTTGATTTCAGATTCTAGTGATTCAATTTTAGCAGCACTATCTCTAAGCTTTTTGTCCTTTTTCTTAACAATAACAGTGGCACGAGAAATAGCATCACACATTTCTTCGCAAGTAGGACATACCTCTTCATTGTCGCTATTGTGTTCTGCCTCCTCCATACTTGATCTTGACTTGCCCGCCATAAAGCACAAGTTTGCCAAATCATCTTCATCTTCATCACTTCCAATGTCCATGTCACTTGAACTAAACTCTTGATGCGCGGTGATGAAATTGTTGATCATCTTGCGTCCTATGGTACCTTTCTTCTTCTTGTTGGAATTTCCAGAGGACATACGGACCTTGCTTGGTTTTTCTTCCCGGGTGGTCGGACCTGAAAGGTTAGGGCATTCTGTACGAAAGTATCCTGTTTTACCACATTCAAAACAGCGTTGAGGTCCGGAGCTTCCTCTCCTTCTAGTTCCCACATTTTGCAATGCTTTTGAGAATCTAGTAGAGATGAGTGCCAACTCCTCTTCTGGAAATTCTTCGATCTGCTCCAGGGTTAGTGAGGACAATAAAGCAAGAGTATTGCAAGATTATGATTGGCCGGAGCTAGACATATCACGTTGTGAAACAAATGCAATAGACTTATTTGAGTTCTTACGTGCTAGGATGTCAATTTCATGAGTTTTTAGTTTAGAATAGAGTACATCTAATGTAAGAGAACTCATGACAGTAGATTCACGAATAGATGTGACTTTCATCTCCCAAATTGACATATCTAATGCACTTAGCAATTGTCTAGCATTTTCAGCATCTGAAAAATTAACATTGACACTACGCAAGTTGCTGAGAATCTTATTAAAGCGAGCAAAAAGGTCATCAATAGACTCACAGGGTTGCATCTCGAAGCGCATGTATTCTTTCTTGAACATGTCTTGCCTTACCTCTTTGATCGTGTTGGATCCTTCGTGGTAGTCACAAAGTGCTTTCCACACATCGTATGCAGATCGGAGGTGTGCAACACGGTCGAAGTCGCTTTGTGTTAATCCTCGTATGATCAAGTTCCGAGCCTTGTTGTTGTTGTTGTCGACATCTCTCAGATTTGTAGCTGTAACTTGATCGTTTGATGGCACTTCGTAAGGCTTGTATACCTTCTCCCATATTGCAAAACCTTGTGCCTGGATGAAAGCCTCCATGCGTGCCTTCCAAACCTGGAAATCAATACCAGCAAACACACAAGGTTTGGCGGAGTACTTCTCCATGATTATTAGTAAAAAACACGTGCAAATCTCAAAGATTAGAGCATTGTGGCTCTGATACCAATTGTAGGATCGAAGAGCACGTGAAAAGCTACCAGAGGGGGGGGTGAATGGTAGATTTAAAAATCTTACGCAGCGGAAACAATTAAACCCCAAACCCTTTCGGTAATCTGTTAAAGAAATCATGTGTGAGACTAATATAAACGTGTTTCACCGTGACAAAAGTGATATATATCAGAGAGAATCAAATCACGAAGACAACACAAAAAGAATCACTCAAATCCGTCGAGAAAAACTCAAGTTATGATCGAAAGATCAAACAATGGTCAATCTGCCCTATCCGAGAAAAAACAGTTCTGGAACGCTGCAAAGAAACTCGTGTAGATCATAGACCACAAATCCAATGACCGTGAATTTTTACAGATGATATATAATCAAGTTGTTAATACAACCCAAAAAGAATCACGTCAATTGGATCTGTAAATCTCGAGTTATGATAAAACCACCGACGAAAGGTAGTGCTGTCCAGAAACTCGACGAGTAAAACTTGTCTGGAACAAGTCAGACGAACAAGGCACAAAAGTTCCTTCAAACTACGAATTTGATTCAATAGAACACAATAGGAACAGCCCCAAAGTCGTCTACCACGAGCTCTGTGCTCCCTTGCTATATAACCAGCCCTTAGGCCAACCCAATATCAACTAGGACTCCAATCCTACTCAGATCACGAATCGTAACTTTCCATAACTGCTCAAGATTCTTCTATACGCAGATAGAAGCAATCTTAAGACTTCAAAACACCTTAGGAACATATACCACATTCCTAAACAACTCAAATTCGTGACCCACACGAAATCCTATCATAACCAACTCAAATCTTTCCATATTTGAGTCAAACCCGACTCAGCCGCAGCCTGAGTCCATAACCTAGTCGGTTGGACCTTTCCGACCAATTCTTTACGTCCACATCTCTTCATCACGTCTCGGAACCATGTAGCCACGTCCATGCACTCCTTGCACACGTGCAAACATCTTCCAATGACGTCCACGATACCTTCACATACATTGTTCTTGATTCAATCATCCTGCGCGACCTCCTGATCAGCTCAACCACAGTTCCTTCCGAACTTCGTTGTTGGAACCTCATCTCCTCCCCGAGACTAGTCCAATGGATCCCGTCACCAGCCATGACTTGAACTCAAGCAACACCTGCACATGAATAAACAAGCAATCCATACGAGCCTAAGTCCTCGACTTGACTCAAGTTAGTTCCGAACACAACACCCTACGTGAGAACCTCACATAAGCATGTTGCAAAACCACAGTAACAAGATATCAGCCATATCATCCAAAACGCACCAAAAACTTAGCAAATGAATACTAAGCAATCTTTCCAACAATGTAAAGCAAGTACGAAACATTGCAAATGAAAAGCAGAAGCACTGCGGTCAAGTTCTGGACCTTGCCAGAGCAACCCGGACCTTGAGCCGGAGCTAACAAAAGCTAGTAGAACCTAGCGCCGGAGCTTACCAAAACTAGTACAACGAAGCACCTGCCGGAGCTTACCAAAACTAGTAGATCCTAGCACCGGAGCTTACCAAAAACTAGTCAAAACTAGTCAACCCAAAACCGGAGCTAGACAAAGTACGTCGAAGCTTAGCAAAAGCATTACGGAGCTATCAAATATATGCCGGAACTATCAAAGACATGCCGGAGCTAAAGATAAAGCTCATCGGAGCTAAACAAAGCTAGTCGGACCTAGCATCGAACATAACCGGAGCTACCCAAACCAAGCCGGACCTACCATCAGACCTTGCTGTAGCTCAGAGCTAGAGTCGGACCTTGATAAAAAGGTGTTTTGGTGATATTTAAAATTTTATCATCAAAGCCAAGTGTCACTACAAGCCAATGTATTCAGCACATATAGGTCTTACACTCTTGGGGTGTGTTTCCTTAACACACTCCATACACAATGATCTACTACACTTGGTTCTTGAGCTCTTTTCCGCATTGCTTCTCATTCTCCTTTCTTTTTGGCATTTTGTTCATTCTTTCATTAGAACCTGTGCTCATCTCAACATTGTGGTTAGGATCTCATTTGCTTGTCATAAATAAACCAAAACCCACAAGGGATTCCTAGATGCACTTTCAATCTCCCCCCTTTTTGGTGATTGATGACAACCAATTGAGATTTCACAAAATATGATAAAAAGTTGAGATTTTCATAAAGTGTGCACATATGAGTTTGAAACATATCAAGCAATGAAAACATAAGTCATATGTGCACTCTTTATGGTGGGATGCAAAACTAAGTATGTATAAATGATAATCATGATGAGAATGACATAATTGATATAAATATATCAACAACAAGCATATACATCATTTTTAGAGGAAAATCACAAATTTCATAAATATCTTCACAAGCAGTTCATAACATTGCATTACAAGACCAAAAGTACCAAAAGAGCATGATATAAGTCTTACAACCAACAAAGAGAAAAAATATACAAAAGATAGCTCTCCTCACAGCCTACAGCTAAAGCCTAAGACTCCCCCTCAATCTCTCCCCCTTTGGCATCAATACACCAAAAAGAAGGAGAGGAGGGACCTAAGGTCTTCAAGCCTTGCTGTCGGTTCTCTCATCGTCTTCACCTTCATTCTCGAGATGAGGAGGAGGAGGAGGAGGAGGAGGAGGAGGAGGAGGAGGAGGAGGAGGAGGAGGAGGAACAATTTCACTCGAGTCCCCAATGCCAAAATAGGCAAGATTGGAGGGAGTCAAGGGCCCGAGCTCGGTGAAATCAGAATTAGAATCATCAGAAATGACTGGAGATCCAATGGGTTCGATCTCCAGCTTTTGGCAAATGTTCTTCACATTCTCTTTGACGTATCGCATATCAGCCTTCCTCCTCTTGTTTAGCTTATGAGTGTTCACTTCCGCCTTTGTCGGTGTTTGCATCCGGCAGATCTCCCGACACTACCATTGGTAGATCGAGGAGTTGTAGTTCGGTAATGGGCGCGCGGAGATTCAAGAAAGTGAAAGACAAGTGGACACAGAGATTTACGTGGTTGGGCCGCCTGAGCGTAATACCCTACTCCACGGGGTTTGTTAGTGTTGTATTGAGCGTGTGAGTCTAGAAGAAGCTCCAGAAGAAGAAGCTCGTCTAGGTCAGGGAGTCCAGAAGAGGTATGGTGAGGTCCCTTGTGTATCGTCGACCAGTCCTTTTATAGTACAAGGACTGGTCGTTACACCATTAGCCTGGCCCAACATGTGGCCCCGGCGGTTACACATACTTGATACACAATTAATGAGGTTAATTACCCTTAATAGCCCGGTAACGGCCCTTAACAGTGTTGTTACCGATATTAAGGGCCATCCGATCGTGTGTCATTAATATGGCATTAATGACACTTAATCGGGTCTTGAAGTCTTTGATTGCTCCTTGAAGGTCCGGAGCCGTTGGGGGTCCACCAGCCTGATTGTTGAAGTTGAAGGTCCGGCGGTTCAGCCACGTGGCAGCTCCGAAGCTTACCGTCGTGGACGGGTAGGTCTGCTGCTGTTGGACACGTGTCAGTACCAGAGCTTCCCTTTGTCTGGGGTTATGTCCGGGGGTGCCATACTGGTATTCCGTCTGGAGCTTTCCCATGGGTGGGCAATAGCTCCGGTCTTATGATACACATGGCGGCCCTGGGACTAACCATGTCGGGGAAGCAGGTCCAGTTACGCATGACATATGGGGCCTTTGGAGGTCTTCAAATCTGGTAGATGGAGTTTCCTTGTGATCTTTGCAATCCCAAGGGGTATCCGGTACGTAGGGTACCGACAATGGCCCCTTGGGCCCACCTCCGGGAGAGACCTTTTGGATGAAGTCATTTTGCCGGAGGTGGGTCCATTCTTCGGTTTTTGAGCCATGTCTTCAAGGGTCTTCGGACGTGCCGTTGGTGATAGTTCGCAGTTAAGCCACCGCCGCATGGCATATCCTGGATGCGGCACGTGAGATCTCAGCGTGCGGATCTCACGCAATTGAAGGTCGCCGATTCCCGATACAAAAATTGTATCGGTTCCGCGCGCCCTGTCAGGCCGCCGCCTTCGGGTTTCCCGCCTTTCATGATGACAACCGTTCGCCTGGGGTAAGGACCTTGACTTGATCGTCGGGGTGGCCCCGGGCCCCCTTGTCATTGGCAGGGTGAAGTTATTGAATGGTATCGTCAGCCCCTCTGCGTTTTCCATCCAAGCGTCGTGGGGGCTTACTTAAGAAGGAAAGCACGCACCGTTTGGGGGTTCTTTATGCCTTTCATTCGAACTTGCGCTCAAACCCTCCAAACTTTCACTTGTTAATTCCATCTCTTGCCCCGCTGTGCCGCGATGGAGTTGGGTCTCCGCCATAGCCGACTGAAGACCAACGGTGATTTGAAGAAGGTCCGGGCCCTCATGGGGTGGTCCCCTGACTTCTTCAACCACTTGGTCTGTGCCGGCAAGCTTCCGTTTGAGAAGGAACACATCGGCGACATGGTGTACTTCTTTGTGTACGCCATGGTGTACTTCTCTTCACTGTCCATACTACGGGCAGGAGTGACGAGTACCTTGGCTTCTACTATTTTGTGAAGCGCAAGAAGTGCCCGTACAAGTACATGTGGTCGTTCCCTTCTGGAAAGTGGGACGACTGGAAGAAGGATTGGATTACCATCAGGGTTGAGGAGCATGAGAAGCTGGAGTTGCCGGAAGGCCTCCCGAACATCGACACTGCAATTTGGAGTGAAGCTCCGGTGTTGTCAGACGCCTTCAACCCTGCTCTGACCAGGATCCGCCTGTGCGTGGAAGGAGGGGTGACTCCTCAGGCAGTATTTTGCAACTTCCTGACCAACAGGTGGGCTCCGCTGAAGAAGAGGGAGAAGCTTGCTTGGGCCCTCAATAGTATGATGGACGACGACTGGATCGAGACCGGTTTGAAGTCCAACATGGAGGGTGCAACTTTGGAGTTCCACCTCAAGAAGTTCCAGCATGGCATCAACGTAGAGGGTGACGACTTGGCTCCGCCGGCAACTTTCCTCCCTGTGAACATGGAGGCAGAGTTCAGCAGGGAGCTCTGGCGGATGATGCTGGTGCTTGACGACCTTGGTGTCGCTGAGAGACGTTCGACCATCGGGTTAGCGATCTTCGGAGCTCCTGAAGGCGGCTCCTATCCCGCCCCAAAGCCAAGAACCGAAGTCATCGGCAAGGACAAGGAGTTGGCCGAGCCCTCGAGCCGTAAAAGGAAGCTGAAGCATTCTGACGGAAGGTCCGTCAGGCCTGATTCTTCCACGGCGGATCCTTCTCCCCGGAGGGGGAGGTCTTCAATGGTAGCATCTACTCCAGCAGCGGCATCTTCCTGGGGTGCTAGCTCCGGCCAAGTGACTCCAGTACTAGAGCCTGCTGAGGGCTCTGGGTCCGAAGGTCCTTCCCGGTCGAGGGGGGCCTCGACCAAGGCAACACTGATAGCAGCAGCAAGCTCTGGGGGACCTTCCGGGACTTCCACGCTAGTGGCAGCTGAGGCCAGTCCAGAGCGTCCGGAAAAGAGGTTTCGTGCTAACTGGTGCGGAAGCCTTCCGAGGTAATTTTTGATTTTTTTACCTCAGTCAAGTGTTTTATTGTTACAACTGTATTTTGAGTTTCTTCATCCTTCATCCACAACGTGTCTAAGAAAAGAGCTGAAGCTCCGATCCCTGCAGCAGCATTTGAGGCTGTTCAAGCTGAAGCTCCGACTCCAATTCTAGCGCCGCCTCTAGAGGTGGCTGAGGCTACGGCAGCTCCGGCGCTGGCTGTCGTGGTCTTGGACCTCGACTCATCCCCAGAAGCTCCTGTGGTAGCACCGGACCACGGGAATGAAGATGTACCAGCGCTACCAGTCCCAGAGGTTGAAGCTCCGGACTTGGATGTTGTGATGTTGGACGCTTTGGCAACAAAGCCGGAGTTAGCTGCGATTCCGGCCCTAGAGCTGGATGTTGTTGAAGCCCCGGCAGTTGAGCCGGTGGTTGATGAGGTCCCGATGGTGGATCCGGGTGTTTATGAAGCCTCGGTGCTTAAGCCGATTGTCGAGGAAGCTCTGGCGATAGAGTCGGTTGCTGAAGAAGTTCCGGCTGTAGAGCCGGTCGTCGAAGAGGTTCTGGCGTCTGAGCCAGTTGCTGCAGAGGTGTTGGCGCCTGAGCCTATGATGTTCAAAGCGCCAGTGCCTGAGCCCATGATGGTCGAAGCGCCAGCACCTGAGCCAACGGCGGAGGAGGCGCCTGTGCTGGAGCCAGAAGTAGCTTCTACTCCGACTGAAACTTCAACACCTGCTCCCGAAGTGGTGATCCCGGAGGTGCCCGCTGCTGATCCAGGGTGCCAAGATGAAGCTGTTGGCCCCCCGCCTGAGGGGCCAGTTGTTGATGACCTGGCAGCGGGACCTTCGGAGTCAATTCCGGAGGTCGGAACTTCTGTTGCAGGACCTTCCTCGGCGGTGGCCGAGGCTATCCCGGAGGACGGCCCTAGTGCCTTGGAAGCTCAGGGGACCGCTCTGGTAGAGTGGGACCCAATTTTTGTCACTGAAGATCCACTGGAGCCAGCGGAGAGGACCCCAACATGTCCGGACCCGATCCCCTATCGTTTTCTATTGACAACTCCTACTCCAGTCTTCGCCAGGTCCAACTGGCTTTCTACCATGACAGCAAGGACCTCGAGGAGGAGCACCAAACTCTTAGGAGGTGGTGCAACCGGCTCCATTTCGGGACCAAGCTGGCGCAGTCGAGGCTGGCTGACGACAAGGAGTGGGTGCAGAGGGAGAAGGTCCGCCTGGAGTACTGGGGTAAGCTGTTGGATGAGAGGGAAAGCATGATGTGATCCCTTGACAACCAGTCCTGAGCCATCTACGAGCAGACCAAAGCTGCTAATAGAGCAGCGGGTGACCGCCAGGAGAGGCTCGCCGCCATCCACGATAGTCTCGTCAAGCGCCGGGAGGATCTTGAGGAGCGGGAGAGAAAGCTCGAAGATGAAGAGCAAAAAATCCTGGAGCTACGAGACGACCTCGTGAAGAGGGAGGAAGAGCTTGTCCAAAAGACAGCTCTAGCTGACAAGATCCTCGAAGAACGCACCAAGAAATTGGAGGAGTGTTGCGAGGAGGAGGAGAAGAAGGCCTGGGAGCGAGGGCAAGATCTCTACAAGCAGGAGAATGCTGTCGCCGCCAGGGAGAAGAAAGTGCGGGGCCGAGAGAAAGATCTGGTCAACCACTGAAACAAGATCCACCTCCGGGAGAAAGATCTCAGTAAAATCGAAAGGCAGGTTGCTGAAAAGATTCAGCAGAATGCCAAAGAGGTGGAGCGTCTTGCTCGGGAGAACTCGGAGCTTGTGGCGGCCAAAAGATCCTAGGAGGAGATGCGAAGCGCAAGGGCTGCAGAGTCCCAACAAGTTTGGGACTTCCTGGGCAAAGCCAACAACGCGCTGACGCCAATGGGCTTCAGTCCCATGCGTCCAGATGATCCGGAGCCGGAGCTATACCAGGCGTTGGAGGCGCTGAGTTCAGCAGGCAACAAGCTCACCAAGATGGGTGATGTCATCGCGGACCAGCTGGAAACTGAGGGACAGTCCCTGGCGAAGAACGTCATAGAGTTTGTGCTGACGTGCTACACCAGAAGGGACCCTCAATTCCCTCTGGACCTGGTGCTTGAAGGCCCCATCGAAGGAGAGGGTGAAGCCGCTCGAGCCAGCGTGTTGGAGGTTGCCTAGAAGGTCGCCCAGTTCTTCCACAGAGTCTAGGACCATCTCTTTGTAGCTCCTGCTTGTATTCTCTCTTATTCTTCTCCAATTTTGTAATCTCTTGTCTCAAGATGAATGAAATCCAAAATTTTTTGTGAATTTTATTTTTTGTCTTCAACACCTTTGTCTCACTTGCCCCCCTGGTAGATGTATACAATTTGATTGTGAACATGTACTAAGAGGATGTAACAGTTGTTGAAGACTTGCGTGCTTCGAACTTGTAGAATGTAGGTCTGAAGTCTTCGATAGTGTAGGCCCCCTGAGGTTGTCGGAGCTTAGTGGCTCCGGCATTGACCATTGTCGGTGCTTTGTAGCTCCGGCAGTAGTCTCCATCAACGCGTAAAGCATCGACGGTTAGCCCTCTGGGGTGTTGGAGCTTGGTAGCTCCGGCAGTGACCTCTGTCAACACGTGGTGTATCGACAACAGACTCCTCTATAGAGTCTTTCCACCATCTTTTCTTCACGTTGACGGCTTGAGCCCTATCTTTACTGGAGCTGAGTAGCTCCAGCGACGCTCAATATTAATGTTTGAACATCGACCACAAGCCGCCTAGAGGATGTCGGAGCTTTGGCAGCTCCGGCTTCATTCACCATCATCATGAAATATTTATTTTTCCTGCACACTGAAGTCAATAAAAACAGTAAAATCCACTTCCTATCTATAACTTCATTGCGGCTTACTATTCCAGAGAAAGTTTTAGGTCAAAGACAATTCTAAATACAATCAAGAGCGCCGTCTTGTTTCCTTCAGGCCCGATCGTCTCTGGACTCACCTTACTTTGGCCTACCGGGGTGTAGGTAGAGTGGCGTACTCAGGGTGCATGACCAAGCTAAGTCGATAGCACACTCCGGCCCTAGATTGGCTTGGCAACATTCAGACGAGTAGACCATCCACAATATTTGGACCCGGAAGAATAGACAATGCAACTCGAATTGTACATGAATTGGCCGAGCTAAAATTTCTTAAGAACTGCACAACTTTTTTATAGACAAGAAAGAGAAAAATAAAAAATATTGAGCCTGTACAAAGTAAATGCACGTGGAGTCTGTTTTCACATAATGATGTCTTTCATTATAGGTCCGGGGTACAGGGGAAACAAGTACACTCTTAGGGTACGGAACCAGGCTAAGTGTGTTTCGTTTCTCGTTTGACCCAAGGTAGCTAGCTACACTTTTAGTTCTGAGACTGTGACAAGTGTTGCATGGACGTTGCGGACCTAACGGGGTAGGTCCGGCTGCCCTCCCAGAGGAGCTATCCGACTCTGTACAATGACTCTATAACATACATCACATGTAATTACAGACTCACCTCCGTGATATTAAGCGTAGAACTTACAGAGGTGCTCAATGTTCCAAGGATTTGGGAGAGGTGTCCCATCCTCGGTTGCCAAGCGAACGCATCCGGGACGGGATACTTTGATCACTCGAAAGGGTCCCTCCCAGCTGGGGGAGAGTTTGTTTAACCCTTCTCTGGATTGTATTCTCCGTAGCACCAGATTGCCTCCTCGAGCTGTTGGCTGTGAACATGCCTTTGGTGATAGCGCTGAAGAGCTTGGCGGTATCGGGCATTTCGAACAGCTGCTCGGCACCTACCCTCTTCAAGGAGGTCAAGGTCTTCACGCCGAAGCTGGTCCTGCGTGGCTTCGTTGAAGGTCCGGACTCGGAGCGACCCCAAGGTGATTTCCGGAGGAAGGACTGCTTCAGCTCCGTACACCAGGAAGAAGGATGTCTCTCCAGATGACCGGTTTGGAGTTGTCCTGTTGGCCTATAGAGTGGGCGGGAGCTCTTCGATCCAGTTGGCTCCATGTTTTTTCAGACGCTCATACATGCGTGTCTTGAGTCCTTTCTGGATTTCTGCATTTGCTCTCTCGGCTTGGCCATTGCTTGCCGGGTGAGCTACGGAGGCGTAGCTGACTTGGATGCTGAGGTCTTCGCAGTATCCTTGGAAAGCAGAGCTTGTGAATTGGGTCCCATTATCTGTTATGATTTTGTTCGGGACTCCAAATCTGCATACAATGGACTACAAGAAGTTGATAGCTGATTGTTTGTTTATTGTCACAACTGGAGTTGCTTCCGACCATTTGGTGAACTTGTCAATGGCAACATACAGGAACTTGTAACCTCCGACGGCTCTTGGGAAAGGTCCTAAGATGTCCATCCCCCACACAGCGAAAGGCCATGTAGGAGGTATCATTTGTAGAGGCTGAGTCAGTGTGTGAATTTTCTTTGCATGGAACTGGCAAGCTTCGCATTTCTTCACCAGCTCAGTTGCATCCTCGAGCGCTGTAGGCCAGTAGAAGCCATGTCGGAAGGCTTTACCGACCAACGTGCGGGAAGACGCGTGGTTCCCACACTCACCTCCATGGATTTCTGCGAGGAGCTTGCAGCCTTCTTCCCTTGTGATGCACCGCATTAGGACGCCGTTGGCACCGCGCCGGTAGAGAGCCCCTTCTATCAGCGTGTATCTTTTAGCCAATCTGACTATCCGGTCAGCGGATATATCATCGTCAGGAAGGATATTGTCTTTCAAGTAGCTCTGGATCTCCGAGATCCATGCATCAGAGCTAGCTTGAGCATTTGAGTCTTGCGTGCTGGGTTGCTCGGAGCTTCCGGCAGCACCTACGACCCTTGATGGCTGCCATGGTAATAGGGCCATCGGGACCACCAACTTCGGGATGCTGGTCTCGCCCCCTTCACTCAGTTCAGCAGGCTGAGCTGTGGGTTTTGACAACCTCCAAACGAAGGCTCCGTCAGGAGCCGGAGCTCCGGTTGATGCTTTTGTCGAGAGTTCGTCAGCTTCAGTGTTATGGACACGCTGGACATGGTGGAGATCCAGGACTTCAAAGTCCTTCTAAAGCCTCTGGAATTTAATGAGATAAGCAACTAGTTGAGGATTGTTACAGGAGCATTCACCCTTCACCTGTTTAATGATGAGATGCGAATCTCCCTTGACCAACATCTGCTTGACACCATATGATAGTGCCACCTTTAGTCTGTAAATGAGTGCTTCATACTCCGCCATGTTGTTGGTCGCCTTGAAGTCAAGGTGGACCATGTATTTTACCTTCTCCCCGGTTGGAGCGAGGAGAAGGACTCCAGCTCCGACCCCCTGCTTTTGCATGGAGCCGTCGAAGTAGAGGGTCCTGTGAGGTTCGGTGAAGACCGGAGCCTTGAGTTCTGGCTTCTGCTCACTAGGGCCCCCAGGGTTTGATGGAGAGGGGGTCCATTCCACCATGAAGTCTGCCAATGCTTGACTCTTGATCGCTTGTCTTGGGATGAATTCAAGATCGAATTCGGCCAATTCCGCTGCCCACTTTGCAATGTTCCCAGTAGAGTTGGGATTATGCAAGACCGCACATAGTGGATAAGAAGTCACCACTGAGATCTTGTGAGCTTGGAAGTAATGACGAAGCTTCCTGGAGGCGATGAGAACTGCGTAGAGCAGCTTGTGCACCTCTAGGTATCAAGTCTTGGCATCATGTCCGGACCCTGATGAAGTACACTGATGAAGTACACTGGGCGCTAGACTGTCCGGACCCTCTCAGAGGGGCCCGAAGCTTCTTCCACATCGACCTGGACCCTCCCAGAGGGGTCCAAGCCTGCTTCGGGGACCTCTGGGTCATTGCTAGATGAACCCGGAGCTTCTACTGGAGCGACCCGGACCCTCCTGGAGGAGACCGGATCTTCTGGAGTAACTCCTCGTAGATCCAAGTTTGGGGGCTGGGACCCAGACTCACCTTCAGGAACCTTCGGACCCTCCTGGAGGGGTCTAGTTTCCTAAGCTTCGGATGGTTCTGGTCTCTCCGCAACCAGGACCATGCTGACAACCTCGTCAGTTGCTGAAATGTAAAGCAGTAAGGGCTCACCAGGGTTCGGAGCTACCAAGGTTGGTGGAGTGGTGAGGAGCTGCTTTAGCTCCTGGAACGCCTTTTCTGCTTCTTCAGACCATTGGAATGGTCCGGACTTTCTCAATAGATTGAAGAAGGGTAGCGCCCGTTCCGCCAGTCTTGAGATGAACCGGCTAAGGGCGGCTAGAAATCCAGTCAGTTTCTGGACGTCCTTGATGTGGGCTAGTGGCCGCATATCCTCAATGGCTTTAATCTTCGCCGGATTTGCCTCTATGCCTCGGTGGTTTACCAGGAAACTTAGAAGCATTCCGGAGCTAACCCCAAAGACACACTTGTCTGGGTTCAGCTTCGTGCGAGTGACTCGCAACTTGTCGAAGACAGCTTGCAAAGTGTCAAGGAGTGACTCCTTGTCTTTGATCTTGACGACGATGTCATCAACATACACTGCCACTACATCTCTGATGAGCTCTCCAAAGGTTTTGTACATAGCTCGTACAAATGTTGAGGCTGCATTCTTGAGACCAAATGGCATGGCAGTATAACAATACAATCCATCTACTGTGATAAAAGAAGTATGTTCTTCATCTTCCCTAGACATTCTGATTTGATGGTACCCAGAATATGCGTCTAGGAAACACACTAATTCACACCCAGGGGTGGAATCCACTATCTGATCTATTCTAGGTAGTGGGAATGGATCTTTTGGGCATGCCTTATTCAGTGTTGTGTAGTCGATACACATCTGAAGCTTCCCGCTGGCCTTGGGTACAACGACTGGGTTTGCCAGCCATTTTGGATGGAAGACTTCTCGGATGAATCCACCTTCGAGCAACTTCTTCACTTCTTGTCGTATGAAGTTATGTCGCTCTACTGATTGCTTCCGAGGCTTCTGATGTACAGGCTGAGCGTCAGGATAGATCTTTAGATTATGCTCGATCACTTCCCTAGGGATCCCATGCATTTGCGACGGTTGCCAGGCAAACACGTCAACGTTAGTCCGGAGGAAAGTGATGAGCGCGATTTCCTATTTGTCATTCAGACCTCCCGATATACGGGTGGTCTGAGTGTCATCGGAACCGATTTGGACGACTTTGACTGGGATGTCGGTGTCGCCGCTTGGTTGCATGCGAGATGCGGAGGTTGAGCCTCGTTGATGAATGCTCCAGGGTTTCGGAACTTGTTCCTGCCTGGACTCTTCCTCCTGCGCTGTAGCAAGCGCATGAAGTTCTTCTAGAGCAGTCACTCCGGTAGTGCGGTCTCCGCGGATCTGGAGAACACCAACTGGTGTTGGCATCTTCAACACCAGGTAGCCATAATGAGCAGCAGCCATGAACTTGTACAAGGCGGGCCTGCCCAAAATGGAATTGAAAGTTAAGTTGATCTGAGCAACGTCAAAGACCAACTTCTGAGTGCGATAATTCTCCCGAGTCCCGAAGGTCACGGGGAGAGTAATGGCACCGAGTGGGGTTATGGCCCACGGACCTACTCCGGAGAAAGGTCGGGAGGGGTGAAGGTCCGAAGGTCGGAGCTGAAGATTGACGAAAGCTTTGAAGCTTATGAGGTTCAGTCCCGAACCTCCGTCCACCATTACATGGTGGAGTTGAATGTTATTGATGGTCGGAGATACCATCAAAGGTAGTTGACCAGCTCTGATCATGTTTCACGGGCAGTCCAAAGCATCAAAAGTGATGGTGGTGTCCACCCACTTTTGATGAGGCTCCGCCCTGGCTATAGGAGCTATTGAGGCCATGTCCCGCCGCATGGTCTTGAGGACACGGCAGGAGGTGATGTCCCACGAACCACCAAAGATGGTGTTCATGGTCTTCCGATGCTCATTGTCGGAGACGTCGGAGTCGTCGTCGACGGAGGTGTAAATAGCCTTCAGGACCTTTTTAGGGTCCTGAAATCCTAACTCCTCTTCAACTGGAGCTTCATTGACTTTCTATTTTCCCTCCCTCTGACGGAAAGGAACTTCTTCTCGGCGCTTGTTGTAGCGCTCGACAAGGTTTTGGACCTCCCGGCAGTCTTCCAAGTTGTCGCTATTCGACTTGTGAATAGGACACCACACTTTGGAGTTGCCACCGTCTTAAAAGGACGACCGAGGTCGTTTCTCGGGGCGTGGCCCCCGGCCACCCGGAGCTGCAGCAGTAGATGTGCTGACCGACGGCTTCTTCTTGCCGTTGGAATTTTTCTTCTTTTTGCCACTCCCGGAGGTAGTGGCTTCGCCTTTGGAGGATTTTTTACCATCCTCCGGAGGGGGTTTGGAGTGCATTTCATAGCCCTCCGCAGCTTTGGCACACTTGTCTGCCGAGCTGAAGAGCTCCGTGATGCTGTTGATCTCCTTGATCATCAGCTTCTCCAGCATCTTCTTATCTCGTACACCCTGTATAAATGCCACAATAACAGAGGCGCTGGAGATAGAAGGAATAGTGTTTCGTAACTGGGAGAACCTCTGGATGAATGAGCGTAGGGATTCTCCCCCTTTATGCATGATGGCAAAAAGGTTCAGTTCAGTGCTTGGTCGGGTGTATGAACTCCTGAAATTGGCGGTGAACTGTTGGCACAATTCCTCTCAACTATTGATGGAGTTGTGAGGAAGGATCATGAACCAGGACCTGACGGTCCTAGTCAAGGCCACTGGGAAGTAGTTGGCCATTACGGCCTCGTTACCTGCGGTCGCAAGGATTACGGTGGAGTAAGTTTGGAGAAACTCAGCGGGATTAACAGTCCCGCCAAATTTCTACGGCAGGTGAGGCCGGAACTTTTGTGGCCATCTGACCATGCGTAGGTGCATGGCCAGGGAAGAACAGCCTCCTCCTACTCCCTCGGGAGCAGGACTGTCTCGAGCCTCTCACCTTTCGCGAGCACGCTCGATATGGACACGGCCATCCTGTTGACGGTAACGGCGATCAAGCTCCGCCCGAAGGTCATGAGTTAAAAGCCTAGTTACCGTATGAGTGCGTCGCGCCCCAGAAGGTAGCGACGTAACTTGCTGAGATGCAGCACGCCTCCTGTTTTGGGAAGCGTGCAGACCAAGTCTGCCCGACACAGTCCGGCGCTGTGATGGGGCCCGCCCCAAAGGGGGAGAACCTTGGTTGCTGATGCGGTCGGCTGTTGCTGCAACCAGATGTTCCATGTCAGCCCTCCACTACTCCATTGCACCCTGGGATGTACTTGGAGGTGGTGGACGTTGAAGGAGAGCACGTGCTATATGGAGCGCGTGTTCAGGGTTGTTGTTATTCGCCAATGCGGTGACTAACGTCGATGCACCGTCACGCTGCCCAGCTTGATTTGTTGGTGCAGGCAGTGGCGGTGGAGGCATGACTCCTGCTGGAGCCGTGGCACCTGCTGGTTGCTGCATGTTGGAGGGATTGCCCCCTGCAGGTTGAACAGCAGGATTGTCGTTGGATGATCCAGCAGCTGACTTCACCATCCTTGAAATCTCGGGCTCCCCCTACCTGGTGTGCCAACTGTCGGTGTTTGGATCCGGCAGATCTCCCGACATTACCATTGGTAGATCGAGGAGTTGAAGTTCGGTAATGGGCGCGCAGAGATTCAAGGAGGTGAAAGACAAGTGGACACAGAGATTTACGTGGTTCGGGACGCCTAAGCGTAATACCCTACTCCACGGGGTGTGTTAGTGTTGTATTGAGCGTGTGAGTCTAGAAGAAGCTCCAAAGAAGAAGCTCGTCTAGGTCAGGGAGTCCAGAAGAGGTCTGGTGAGGTCCCTTGTGTATCGTCGACCAGTCCTTTTATAGTACAAGGACTGGTCGTTACACCATTAACCTGGCCCGACATGTGGCCCCGACGGTTACACATACTTGATACACAATTAATGAGGTTAATTACCCTTAATAGCCCGGTAACGGGCCTTAACAGTGCCGTTACTGGTATTAAGGGACATCCGATCATGTGTCATTAATATGGCATTAATGACACTTAATCGGGTCTTGAAGTCTTTGATTGCTCCTTGAAGGTTTGGAGCCGTTGGGGGTCCACCAGCCTGATTGTTGAAGTTGAAGGTCTGGCGGTTCAGCCACGTGGCAGCTCCGGAGCTTACCGTCGTGGACGGGTAGGTCCGGTGCTGTTGGACACGTATCAGTACTGGAGCTTCCCTCTGTCTGGGGTTAGGTCCGGGGGTGCCATACTGGTATTCCGTCCGGGGCTTTACCATGTGTTGGCGATAGCTCCGGTCTTATGATACACGTGGTGGCCCTGAGACTAACCATATCGAGGAAGTAGGTCCGGTTACACCTGACATGTGGGGCCTTTGGAGGTCTTCAAATCTGGTAGATGGAGTTTCCTTGTGATCTTTTCAATCCCAAGGGGTATCCGGTATGTAGGGTACTGACAACCTTCTTGCAAGAGGCAAAAATAGTTGACAAGTACTTTAAGATGGTACTTGGTGACCCCTTTTGAGGAGGGGCCCTAGTGGCGGGAGCAGCCCTAGCATCTCCACTAGCTCTCACTGGAGCCTCTGCACTAGAAGCAGGAGAAGAAGCAGCTTGAACACTTGCTTGTTGAGGCTTCTGGGGCCTCAAGGGGGTGTGCTCCACATCCTTAACAAACTCGATGTCTGTGACCTTCTCAATCATAAACATCAGGTAGGGGGCATAGCCACAGGATTTGTTCGGTGTGCAGGAGATGTTGACCATATCGTTCCAAATGTGGTCAAAGACATCAAACTTTCTGTCTTTGCTTATGACCTTTATCAAGGTACTAAGATACCCCTGAACACTTCCAGCATCCCCATCCTTCGGGGCAATGGTCTTCCTGAGGACCCTGTTCAGCACCACGAAGAAAGGCTTCATGTTTTTGGTGGAGGGAGGATTTAACTTTAAGATTGGATCATAAAGAAACTTCATCTTGTCCTTCTCCATGACACCAATGTTGTGAATGATCAATTTGTCATTGCTGGAGCTATCAAGATGTAGCAACCTTGCAAACTCGTCATAGGTGATGGTGTACTTTGATCCATGAGTCATCCAAGTCACTCGCTCTTCCTCATCATTGGCAAAGTGGCATGTCGCATAGAACTGAGCGATGACCTCATCGTTCCAATTGTTCCGGGAGGCAAATAGGTCCTTCAAACCATGCTTCTCAACTTCCTCAACCACCTCAACAAAAGGTGAGCAACCCTTCCTCTCAAAGTGCGCCCAATCTATCCATTGGCTGGGCACAACTGGGGTCTTCATCGGAAGATAGAAACACATGTAAAAGTCTGAACGGAAGTTACTCCAGAACCTCCCATCAGTACTTGTAATTGGAGTGTCACACTACTATGAACTAAGATGTAGCACAAGTTAATCTTATATTCAATATTTCAACGTAATGTAACCAAGATTGATTGAAACCCTAGATAGATATGAAGAGTAAGAACAATATTCGCAAAGTAAGAACACAAGCTCTTTATACCGTAGTTCGGTTCCCACAGGGGCAACCCACATCCACGTTGAGGAGTCCACAAAAAGACCTAGTCTTCTCCAACCCTACCCTCGTCAGATCGCCACGGAGGCCAATCCTTTTCACTAATCACAAAGGGCAAATAACTGAATTCAAGGGGCCTTCTCACAAGTTGAGGGCTCCCCAAGATTACAAGATGAACACCACCAAGAACAGACTCTTAAGATTACAATGAAAACCACAAGAGTGTGTTAGGGAATCAAACCACGAGCTCAATGAGTGAAGAATTGTGTCTCTCCTTGGATCCAAAGTGTATCCTCATAGGATTAAACTTTCTTGCGTTGTTTTGCGTGGAGAGATGAGTTTTCTAGGCTCTTGGAGGGTGTGACGACGCAGGGTTTCTAGAGATGTGAAAGATGGGCCGTGCACACCTATTTATATGGGGTTCCCAAAAGTTACCGTTAGGGTTTAGAAAGATCGGACTAGTCTGTAGTGGACACCGGACTAGTCCAGTGTGCTGCGTGTAAGAAACCCTAGATGTCCTGAAATATCGGACTTGTCCGAAGTGAAAGCGAACTAGTCCGATTTGGTTCTAGAAATCTTTGGACTAGTCCGATGAATATCGGACTTGTCCTGATAGGTGAATCCCTTAGTGAATTTGGGAAAAAAGTTCGCACTTAGAGGACTTGTCTGATTTAGGTCAGAGGGATTTTGGACTAGTCCGTGCTAATATCAGACTTGTCCGATTGACATCAGATTGATATCGGACTAGTCCGTGGTGTTATCAGACTTGTTCGATTTCGTGCAACTTGTGAAGTGTTTGGGGGACTAGTCCGATTCTAGTCAGAGAGATATCAGACTAGTCCGTGGTGATATTGGACTAGTCCGGTCAGTGAAAACTAGACTGTTTGGACAAGTCCGCATTGTGAGGACTTGTCCGATCTGGTTCAGAAAGATATCGGACTAGTCCGGGTTCAGTCGGACTAGTCCGGTTCTGTATAACTTCGTGCAATGTGTGAGATTATTCATGCTTGAGCTCTTGGGGTGTGTTTCCTTAACACACCCCATACACAGTGATCTACTACACTTGGTTCTTGAGCTCTTTTCCGCATTTCTTCTCATTCTCTTTTTTTTTTTTGGCGTTTCGTTCATTCTTTTATTAGAACATGTGCTCATCTCAATAATGTGGTTAGGATCTCATTTGCTTGTTATAAATCAAACAAAACCCACAAGGGATTCCTAGATGCACTTTCAATAACAAATTTTATAAATAAATTTCCTACAATTTTCACATTTATTCTCTATTTTTAATATTTATTTATAGCTAAAAACATTTTTTAATAAGTTTTTATGGTTAAAGTATATTTTATATGTATTCTACCATTTTATTTTAGCCTAAAAAGATTTATTACTATTTTTCCTAGACTTTATATGTTTATATTATTATTTAAAAACATTTTCCATTAATTAAATATAATTTTCTGCAATTAAATTCTATTTACTGGAGTTTTCCTATAAACAGAAAATAAAATAAAGTTTAAACTAAATTCCATAAAGTTCAAGGGCTGTTTTGCAATTTGTCCTAATAGAATAGAGGCTAAAAATAATATTTATAAAAGTTACAGGGGCTTAATTCATTATTTTTATCTATTTACATAATGCTGCATAATTAAAATAAAGTTCGGGGTTATTTCTGTGAAACTAAGGGCTTATGCGCAATTAGTTATAAAATTCCAGGGACCTAGCCATAATTATATATTTTCTATTTCTTTTGTGATTTATTTTTCTAAGGGAAAAGCTATGGAATGGGTCTACGGTCCTGTGGATCGGGGTTAGGGGTGCGGTCCATGGTCCACCGTGGACCAGGGGGCGTACCCCTTCGGTTCTCTTAATCTAGACCATGGATTTGAGATCCAACGATCCAGGGAGGGCCAGCGGGGTGAGCGGCGGCCAGAGGCCACCAGCGGCGGAAGCGCCGCCGTGGGCTCGCCGAAGTTTGCCTAAACAGCGCTCCGGTGGTCTAACTTCGACGTTAATTGCATGGGAAGTAAGAGAAGAAGACGGAGAACTCACCTAGGGGAGTTTCGAAGGCCAGAATGGAGCAGGGAGGCGGTTGCGATGCCGAAGGGCGGCGGTTGGAATCGGTGCTGTAGGGGGAGGTGCCTCGGGCGTCGATTCCTTGCGCCAACGGTCCAATTAGTGGCGGTGCGACGTTGTGGTGCTCGTCAGCTCGTCGGGGACGGCCAGGACAGCGTGGAAACGCGGAGCGCCAAGCTCCAAGCGGCAGCCATGGCGGTGGGCTAGGGTTTCGGCGTGAGGGAAAAGGGGAACGAGGGCCGCGGCCAGGGATTTATAGGGGAGGGCGAGTGCGTCGGGGAGGCGGTTGTGTGAGCGACGTGGGAGCGGGCGCAAGGCAAGGTGCACGGCAGTTGTGGCACGGGCGGGGTGCGAGGGAGCGGGCGGCGGCGGCGGCTAGAGGAAGAAGAAGGCGCTGACGGGCGGGGCCCGCATGGCGGTGAGAGGGAGAGGGAGGGAGGAAGGGCTGGGCTGCGCGGGAGGAAAAAAAAGAGTTGGGCCACGGTGGGGACATAGGCCCAGCTAAGTTTATTTACCTTTTCTTTTCTTTTCTGTTTTCATTTGCTTTCAAATTCAAATTCTTAGCAAATTCTATTAATTTGAGTTCAAAAAATCAAACAAACATGTACAAACACATGCATTCAAACTATTTTTCTTTGAATTGAAAATGCGGGTGTTACAACTGACCAGATCGTCGATGCATACTCCGAGCCTATCGCTCCTGAGAATTGGGCCTCATAAGCTGAGGCGACAGTGAAAAACCCATTGGAAGTCCACTTCCAAGTGATAGTATCTTTAGAATCAGTTAATGTGATTTCCCCGAGTGCAGTGAATAAGAGGATGAATTCATCAATGAGATCCACTGTGTTAAGCGCCTTAAGATTGCGAATCCAACTGAAGTTGTTGAGCTCTTTAGCAACTGTACAGTGTTTAAAATGTGCTTGCTTATATAAGTTCGGCGCCAGCAGCTTAGGCGCTTGCCCGTGCAGCCATATGCTCTCCCAGAAGGGAGTATCCTCCCCATTGCCAACTTCAACAACTGTGGATGCAAAGAAGAGCTCACGATCAGTGCGATCACGGTGGCAGAAGAGAGCTTTCCAAGGTTTATCTCTATGATCCCAATTATGCCAAAGCCATTTAAGGCGAAGGGCACAGCCAGATTTTCCAAGGTCTTTTATTCCCTAGCCTCCCCATTTCTTTGGGCGCAAACAGACCTGCCATTTTACAAGACAGTGACCACCTCACACATGATTAATCGGTCAATTTGCTTGGACGCCCAAGAAGGAAGTTTGAAAATCGTCAAAAAATACGTCGGGATGGCAAAGAGCATAGACTTAACCAGAATATCCCGACCAGAGTAAGACAGAAGCTTACTGTTCCACCCCGGATGTCTATTCGCAACCTTCTAGACCACCGGAAGAACGGTCGATCTCGGTAGTTTCTTGAAGTGTAGAGGGAGGCCCAGGTAAGTGCACAGTAAATTAGATTTGTGAAGCTTAGGGCCCATAATCTTTTGAGCGTCCAGATCATGACAATGAATGGAATAGAATTCAGTTTTATCAATGTTGGTAATAAGCCCCGAGGCCTGACTGAAGACGCAAAGGATTTCCTTTGTGACTCTCAAATCACCAGCAGTGGGATGGATGAGCAGGGCAGCATCATCAGCGTACACCAAAATTCGGGGATGCATTTCGAGATACGGCACAGGATTGATGATACCTTCCCACTGGGCTAATTGAAACATTATGCTCAGGGGTTCCATCGCAAGGATGAAAAGTATCGGGGAGAGGCCCCCCCTGCCTGACACCTCTTGCATGAGGGAACAAGCTGCCACATTCACAATTGACAAGAACTGCAGAGGCGGAAGTATTCCAGAGGGCAGATATCCAATTGTGCCATCTGGAGCCGAAGCCGATGAAGGACATCACTTCCAGCAAATAAGCCCAAATAACAGTGTCAAATGCCTTCGAAATGTTTAGCTTGACGAAGAGGGAAGGAATCTTTTCCTTGTGCAGCTCAACCATCATCCGATGGACCAACATATAATTATCAGGGATACAACGCTTTTTAATGTAAGCGCTCTGATTTGTCGAGATAAGACCATCAAGCTCGGGGGCCAGCCGGCTGGCCAGAAGCTTAGACACCACCTTAGCAAACATATGAATAAGGCTAATGGGTCGGTAATCTGTGACTTTCTTGAGATGAGGCTTTTTAGGGATAAGGGTGATCCATGCTCGATTCAGCGAGATAAGACCTTGCTGGTTTATATTCCAGAATTGATCCATCACTCTAATGAAGTCTGATTTGATGATGGCCCAACAGCTAACCAGAGAAAGGCCACAAAACCCATCGGGTCCAGGGGCCTTTTCTTTGGGCATACTAAACACCACTTTGGCAATTTCTTCTTCAGTGAAAGGATCTTCCAGATTTTGTAGGTCACGAGTTGGCCAATTAAGTTTTGAGAGATCTAGAGTTCTCACCCGCAGTGTGTACGTACCCAAGTGCCGTTTGAAGAGGTTGTGGATAATCGAGTGTTTCTCTACTTGGGAGTGATGAACACCTTGTTCATATTCTAATTCATGGATGAAGTTCCTGCTTTTGCATGATGATGCCACCAGATGAAAGAACTTGCTATTTGCATCTCCATGCTTCAACCATGTGAGTCTGGATAGTTGTCTTGCCCTAGACTTTTCTATTGCAGCCAGACCAAGAACCCGATGTTTGAGTTGACGGTGAAGAGCTTGTTCATCTGTGGAGAGGTCTCGGTCTTCCATGGCCTTATCCAACTGAAGAATGACCTCCCTGCAGATAGCCAGTGCTATTTTACCTTGCGACACCTGTGACTGGGCCCAGCTTTGCAAAGCCTTTGCAGTTCTCACAGCTTAGTGTGGAGGGTTTGTATGGCATTGTAGCTAGACGAAATGGGATGGTCCCAGGCTTGTTTAACACAATCATGAGAACCAAACATGGATATCCAGTGCACTTCGAATCTGAAGGATTTATTGACTGGTGTGGGCTCCATAGGACCAAGAATTATGGGACAATGGTCAGAGACCAAAGATGACAGAGCTTTGAGACAAGAACTGGGATATACCTCTTCCCACTCAACAGAGGTGAAAGCTCTATCAATTCTAGTTAGAGTCAGGCCCGGCTCTAAGCATAGGCCAGAGGTGCAATGGCCTAGGGCCCACAGTGGAGAGGGGCCCATAAAAATGTGACTGATGTATGTTGTTTACTGGCTTGCACATACTGTAGGCATAAGCAGCAAAACAGCTTGTTGCTGAGCTTGAATTAATTTTCGTAACTGCAATATTTGAAGGCAACCATTGTCTGCTAGGTCTTTTTGGACTCCCCTACTTTGGTTTTTCTCTTGCCCAGCATCGTATTGCGCCATTGTCTGATCTGCTCATCGCCTGCTACTGCTGCCGCGTCATACCTTTGGAATTCGGGATCCTCCCCGCCATCCAGCCTTGGAAAGGGACCGACAGGCTGCCTAATTTACTTTCTTGTTGTTTACTTCTTATTAGATATTGAAATGTTGCATCAACTGAAAGAAGTTTCTCAAAACTAAAATTACTGAAAAACAATTTAGGGTCAACCATATCACAAGACAGAGTGATGGATTGAACATATTGAGAGTAATATTTTAAACAATATTGATCTCCGAACCGTCCTTAATGATTTTGCTTCAAGAAATGTCTGAAGAAATCTATTTTTATGAAAAAACAATAGACATTGTTCATCTCCTGCTTAAGGTACTCCTATTTGTTAATATTTTTGACACTTTGCTTCTGCCTTCTGTTTCTATTATAATAAAATTTATTTATGTTGCATGGTATATATAAGTATATATTAGTATTAAAAAAATAAAAATATTCGGCTTCAAGGGCCTATGACCCTAAATTCGCCTAGGGCCCTCAAAATCTCAGAGCCGGCCCTGGTTAGAGTAGGCATCAATTGTTCATTAGACCACGTGAACCTTGCAAGGGAATTTCTTTGACCTCTAACATATTTAGCATTCTTTTGAATCTGAACATCATGGGCCTGTTGATGAGATTATTGCTCTTGTCAGCTTCACTAACAATGAGGTTAAAGTCCCCAAAAAGAAGCCATGCTGGTCTGGTTATGGGATGTAAAGACCGCAACTCTTGAAGGAAAATTCTGTTCTCTAAATCCTCCTGGAGGCTGTAGAAACCATTTTGAGGAGGAAGTACGGTTGCATAGATCAGTTAAGGTGGCAGTGATGCTGAAGTTACCAATGTTAAATTTCGATAGCATCATGAGTGAGTTGTTAGCCGCTGTCGATACCTTGCGGACCGGGTACCCCTGCATACATGGAAGAAAAGACGTCCGATCCCGCCTCCCCGCCGTGGAGGGCTCCGACACAGCTACATGACGTGTCCCACAGCTCCAGACTCGGTCTCTCCACTGAGGCAAGGTCCGGTGCTGCCGCATGTTCCGTGGATCCAGACCCGGTCTCTCCACTGAGGCAAAGTTCGGCGCTGCCACATGTTTCGCGGCTCCAAACCCGGCCTCCCCGCTGAGGCAAGGTCTGGTGCTGCCACGTGTTCCACGGCTCTGGATCCGACCTCTCCGTTGAGGCAAGGTTCGGTGCTGCCGCGTGTCCCACGGTAATGGGCTGCTAACCGCGCATCCTTCAGGATGCTATTAATGTGTCATTAAGATCCATTAATTGTGTCATCAAAGCATGTTAATGCGCTTGCATGACTAATTAACATGCACTACTACAAAAAACATTTTTATAGGCGCTTCTATATTTTTTTTACAAACGGTCCATTAAAAGTGCCGCCTGTGATGTCCAATGAGTTAATAACAGTCTGTGATAATAGATTTTCACAGGCGGTTTGTAACAAACAACCGCCTGTAAAAATATAATGATTTTCACAGGCGGTCCATAGCAAAAACCGCCTGTGATAATAGTCATTATCACAGGCGGTCCGTAACAAACAACCGCCTGTGAAAATATAATGATTTTCACAGGCGTTCTGTAACATAAAAACCGTCTGTGATAATGATGGCTCCTCATTGGTCCGCTGCTTCATCCCACGGATCACTCTTGGACTTCGTATCTCCGCAGTCCGCTGCTTATCGATCCAACGACTCAGTTTAGAAGCAGCACAATAGATGTTTCTATAACAGTAGCAGCCACGGTTCAGTCCGTGATCCTCCGTCAGCCTCCCAAGGTACGGCTTCCGGCGGCATCTCCCAAGGCGCGGCTGCCGGCGACCTCTCTCAAGGCGCGACTAAGGCACGACTTCGGTTGCTCCAGACCTCGGCGGCTCCAGCGCGGCCTCCCGACGAGTGTGAGCCCTGCCGACGCGAGCACGGGCGCGGATCTGGCACAGTCTACCTCGGGCTCCCGGCGGCGCGGCTGCCGGCGGCCTCTCTCAAGGCGCGACTAAGGCGCGCTCGGTTGCTCCGGACCTCGGCGGCTCCGGTGCGGCCTCCTGACGAGCGCGAGCCCTGCCGACGCGAGCACAGACGTGGATCTGGCACAGTCTACCTCGGGCTCCCGGCGGCGCGGCTCCGGCGCGCCTCCCGGCGAGCGCGCGCCCTGCCGGTGTGAGCGCGGGCACAGATCCGGCGCGGTCTACCTCGGGCACCTTGTGGCGCGGTCTACCTCGGCCTCTCGACGGCGCAGCTCCTCCGGCTCCAAGCGGCACAGCCTCGTCGGGCTTCAGGCGGCACGGCTCCTCCGGCTCTCGGCGGTGCGACCTCCTTTGACACTTGGCGGCGCTCTTCCGGCTCCCGGGAACGCGGCGGCCTCCAGGCGGCACGGCCTCTTCTGACTCCCGGCGGCGCATGTGAAATTTTTTTTTGTTTCAGTAGCCATTTTCACAGGCGGTTTTTTATTACCGACCGCCTATGAAACGGTTTTTTATTAAAAACCGTCTGTGAAAAAGTAGTTTCACAGGCGGATTATGCCACCGCCTGTGTTAATCGATCATTTTCACAGGCTCTTCGTTACAGGTGGTTTTTAAAACTGTATGCGATAATATGTTTAGAACCGTCTGTGATGAAGCATTTTGTAGTAGTGATGGGCCGCCTGTCAGGCCCCGATCATAATATAAGTTGCCGACACTTGGCATATAAAAGGACTGGACAGCCACCGACTTAGACAGGGCCTAATCTCACACACAAAATCTCATCTAGACTCATGCTCACCACAGGCTGAGTACACGCAATACAACAGACACCCATGGATGCAAGGTATTACGCCTCCTGGCGGCCCGAACCATGTAAATCCTTTGTTTTCATCTAGCTCGTAGTTTCGTAAAATTCGTCCCTCCTAAAAAAGAACCTGTGCGGGCTGTTCCTTAGCGGGTCCGGGGAAAGTGTCGCAAAAACACTTCGACCTTTGGCGCGCCAGGTAGGGGGCATTTGTTTGGATTTTACGGGCCCCACCACGATAATGAACCCTCAGTCCATCGCCGGCTCCTCTCGACCCTCGCATCATGAAGGGAGCAGGGAGGATGGCGCCACTTTCCACTCCATAGCAGTCTGACCCGACGGACACACGCTCCATGTTCCGGTGGCTACTGCTGTCACCACACGACTGCTTTCTACATCCACTGCCACTAGTGGGAGGTCAAAATTGTACTGCCTACAGCCTGGTCTTGCATCTTAAGCTTGTGCCCTATGACACTAAGCTTGTACACTTTGCCTCATGGCTATATCTGCCACTGTACGACGACTACTTGCCACTGTACGACGACTACTTGCCGCCATGTCAATATTGATGCCATCAGGTAACTGTGATGTATCCGATGTCCTTGGTTATTTTCTTACTCAGAGTCTCGTGGCGTTGAACGGTCACTCTCATGAAAATCTAATTGAAGGTCCGGAGTGTGTTGTCTGCTTAGTCTGGTCCTGCACCCTAAGTATGCACACTCTACCTTTCTAATGCTGCGGCTGAGTATTGGGGGTCGGACGTCCCCCAAAAGACTAATGTCCATGGGAGTTCAAGAGTGTGTAGCCTGCTTAGCCTGGTCCTGCACCGTAAGCCTGTGCCCTATGAGCCTAAGCCAGCAAACTCTTCCTCCCCAACACTGCAGTTCAGTACTGAGGACTGAAAGGCACAAGCTCCTGGACAAAGCAATAACCATAATACAGAAAATGTCACCATGTTTGTATAATTATGCTTCAATATTATGCATATTGTTTCATTTTTCGCTCTGTTACGTCTTCTTAATTGTCTATATAAAATTGTGCTATCTTGACGCAGAAGGGCAGCCTGAAGTACCTGTGATGTGTTTGAGTATTTCTGGTAGTTTTCTCCTTTGGGATCCCGTGCTCGCTGAATGGTCTACTCGCCTGAAAACCAATACCAATGACTGGCCTGGAGTGCACTAAAGACTTAGCTTGGTCCAGCATCATAAGTACGTCACTCTACCTATTTTGGTGTTGCGTCACGGTAAGGTGGGCCCGGACAACACACGTTCCTGGGTCAGGCAGCAACCAATACCCGGATACTATAACACTGAATTACTTATGCCCCGTAGCCTGGCTAAGGACCGTAAGCCACAACAAAACTGAGGGCAGGAATTATAACCAATGAGCACTATTACTCTTTTTGTTGTCACTCTAGTGCAGGTCCTAGTTCACCCTTCTTCGGGCTCCGTTGTCGGACCTCAAGCTCCAGCACCGGCACCTTTCAGGGGGCTCACCATCGACGTTCTTAGCATCGATGGTGGATGCTCACGCGCCTTCACTAAGTTTTGGTACCTCCGAGAGAGCCCATCGTCAACGTTGATGATGGTGGCCCCACCTGCAGGATCGTCGCCTCTCCCGAGATAGGCCCAGGGCCACTATCGGTACCCTGCGGGCCGGGTACCGCTGCATACATGGAAGAAAAGATGTCGGATCTCGCCTCCCTGCCGTTGAGGGCTCCGACACAGCTACATGACATGTTCTACAGCTCCGGACCCGGTCTCTCCACTGAGGCAAGGTCCGGTGCTGCCACTACGGCTTCGTACCCGGTCTCTCCGCTAAGGCAAGGTCTAGTGCTGCCACGTGTTCCGCGGCTCCGGAGCCGGCCTTCCCGCTGAGGCAAGGTCCGATGCTACCACGTGTTCCGCAGTTCCGGACCCAGCCTCCCCGCTGAGGCAAGGTCCGGTGCTGCCGTGTGTCCCGCGGTAATGGGCTGCTAACTGCACATCCTTCAGGACGCCATTAATGCGTCATCAAGACACCTTAGTGCACCATCAAGACACATCAGGACCCAGTAACATGTTATCAGGACACGTTAGTGCACCATCAAGATCTATTAAATGTGTCATCAAGGCACGTTAATGTGCTTTCATGACTAATTAACCTGGGGCCACTCGTCGGGCCCCGGTCATAATGTAAGTTGCCGATACTTGGCATATAAAGGACCGGGCAGCCACCGACTTATACAGGGCCTAATCTCACACACACAATCTCATCTAGACTCATGCTCACCATAGGCTGAGTACACGCAATACAACAGACACCCCGTGCATGTAGGGTATTACGCCTCCCGGCAGCTCGAACCACGTAAATTCTTTATGTTCATCTAGCTCGTAGTTTCGGGAAATTTGTCTCTCTTAAAAAAGAACATCCGCGGGCTGTTCCTTAGTAGGTCCGAGAAAAGTGTCACAAAAACACTTCGACGGGAATGCTTTTGGAGCTTGACCCCATATGGTCAACATATACGAAATCTATCAAACAAATCCATCTGAGAAAGTAAATCATATTGGATGCTCAACAGACCGAAAAATCTCATCAATCGTGTCAAACAATTTCACTAATCTTTCCAAACAAAAGTTAGGTAGAACAAAGGATCACATTAAGCCAATCGCAATGATGCTAACATACTAAGAGGACATGCCATGTCCACAACTCTACAGCCACCAACCTCCGCATCTTTAAATGGTGATGGTGATAGGAGGACGTGAGGGAGGAGAGAGGCATATCCATACTAGAATCTGCCTGACCGTTGAGACCCTCACAATACTGGTCATCTAAAGCCAAATGTGGCACCGGAGTCAGTAAAATTCAAATTTTCCATCATAGAATTACTTAAAACTACACTTCGATCGTAACATTTGACTTCTTAGAAGGTTGGATATTTTTTCAGTTCACTCCAGCATCTAAAATGCAGTCTTGGACATAGCAAGAGAGAGCGATAACATATTTTCAACTAGTCTGTAGTGGTTGAAACCATGGAGAAACAAGAAGTTCAATCTAGTTTCTCTATTTATAGGCCAGATCTACATCTGGCTAGTAACATACGTAAGAGGAGATAATCATGAATGTACTGAAAAGTGATCGTGAGAATTGCATGCACAGGGAAATGTGAATGGGGTTTTCAGTTTAAGCCGGAAATATGTCGTGCATGTTAATTCCATGTCTTCATGAATTTGAGAAAGTAATGCATGTTGTACGTGTTGTATCTGGAACTGCAGGAAATGGGAAGGAGATGCTCATGACTACTGAAATTCATCATGAGAACTGCCGAGAAATGTGAATTGAATGGCTCAGTCATAAAAGCAATGCATGACACGCCTCGGACATCTGAAACTGGACCAGAACAAGTGGTCTTCATGGTTTTCCTCTTTTGGTATCGTTTTATATTTGGAGTTAGCATATCTCGTTTAACAAATTCGAGAACAACACTTTTATCATGATACTACTAGTTGCATCTATTGGGCATTCTTGAAGAAATGCTATTTGCTAAGATGGGATTAATATAACCAAAATCGCACTAGTTAGAGAGGAACATTGGCCACCCTGACAGGTGGCAGTTGAAGTTTTTAATCACTGCCGTACTGTTAGGTTGAGATACTGCATTGACAACCATTTCATATCATTGGTACCCAAACCTGAATGTTTTGTAAACTTTCAAGTTTAATGTGCAATTTTTTTAGAAAGTCCCTGGCGGGCCCGTTGAGCATATTCATTAAGCAAGTAAAGAAATACATGTACATCAGTGGACACCAGGGGTGTCAGTACATCATGTGGGAACTCACTCGTACCCACGACCTAGGCAATTACAGACACAGCCCATACATCCACGATGCAAGAGTTAAAATTGGATCAAATGGCGTCCAGAACGTTTCGGAGGTCAGTGGCACCCGCGCGCCCCCATCGGACCGCTTCATCTTGGATAGCTTGTATCAGTCGATTCAAACTTGTACACTTATCCTCGAAGACCCTTGCATTTTGTTCTCGCCACAGTGACCAACATACCAGCAAGTTCAATGTGCATATATCGTTTGGTATTTCAAGGTTACATGATACACTTTATGCAATTAGTATAGGCCACATGGTATTGTACGGCGGTGTAGAGTCTGGGCGTAATTGATACGTTCTTGAGATTAATATATGTCACGTATAAAAGGACAGATCTAGTGCGGAAGCTCCAACGCGAGGTGAGGTCTGGGAAAGGATTATACCAGTCCAGCCCCCCACCCCCCACCTCGGTCATCGTCTCGAGCAGCCACTGGAACCGGTCAAACAACATGTCGAACAGCATCTCGAGCAGCTCATTGTTGATCCTCTCGTAGGAGCCGCATCATTGTTTCTTGCAAGGTAGCTCCCTCAACGGGCTTGGCGGCGGAACGTCGGCCACGGTGGGTTGTCTGCGCAGAGAAGACGAACGAAGAGAAGAGACTGATGGCGCCTTATATAATGTCTGTGCGGAGAAGTAAAATGGAGACGCGCTTGTAGAAAGAGCGCGTCTTCGATTCCCCACATCACCATTAGCTTCGTGATTTTCTCCATTTTGTTTGGTTTACTTTTGACATCACACATTACAGAATTTAGCGCACATCCACTTGATAACTAAATCATTCACTTGTCCAAAAAATAATCAAATTCTTCCTTATGATTCCTGAAGAACACGATGAACACACCACACATTCATTCATTCACAGAGTTGTTGAACACACAAGATAATATTCAATCACATAGATTAACAAAGATATATTTCATTCATTAACACAATATATTACAAAACACAAACAACTAAAAACAACAAAGAAAAACTAAATCCTACTCCCCTCCTCCTCTTCCGGATCCTCCTCCTCCTCCTCCTCCTCCTCCTCCTCCTCCTCCTCCGGCGGCAACTCCGGCGCCGGTGCAACAGGAGCCTGAGCTGGCTGCGTCGGCTGCACCAGCGGTACAATCTCGAGAACAAGGTTGCTCTCTGTCGTCTCCACAAGGTTTCTGCGACCCTCGACGCCGAGCACCTTGGCCATCGTCTCGAACAGAATGTCGAGACGATCGGCCACCCCCGTGAGGGCGAAGAGGTAGTGGCTGATGGTATCCATTCCAATAAATTGTGGAAGGGTATCCAGACCCAAGGAACTTCTGGTGTGAGACGTATTGTTGTACGCCTCCTGCGCCATAAGGAGGCGTTGCTTGGTGTTGAACCTCTCGGGGGAGCTGCAGCACAGTTTCTTGCACAGTGGCTCCCTCGAAGGGCTTGGCGGCGGAAGGTCGGCCATGATGGTGGTGGGTCGTCGGCGCGGAGAAGACAAAGAAAAGAAGAAACCAATTCAAAGTGAGTGACGAGCTTGTGGAGAACTCACAGGTGATGGTGCGTCTTAAATAAGGTATGCGCGTAGTCGACAATGGAGCAGTTGGTTTCCCGCGCATTGATGGAACGATGGGACGCATCGATATCGCCTCAGGGAAACGAAAGGTCGCGCACGCCGAACGTCGCACGCGTCTCTGCACCACACCGCCAAAATTAAGTTCTATGCAGTCCTCGTGTCTCGCGTCTCTTTTTTGACAATGGAAGACGTACTTTAACGTAACGCACGTCTCGCTTTGTTCTCGCGCGTCTCGCATTTATCTCCCTCGTCTCTTCGCCTTCGGTGCTCCTTTACTAATCGACCAACGGTCCTTTACTAATCGACCAACTCCAGTGTGATCGCCGGCTCTGTTCACCATCGCCGTCGTCGTCGTCGTCGCCGTCCTCGTCGTCGTCATCGTCACCATCCTCGTCATCGTCATTGTCGTCCTCATCGTCATTGTCACTATTCATGGCTATGTTAGATATCGGCTTGGCGTGTAGCCGACTGAAGGAGGAGTGCTTGGCGTGGCCCAAGAACCATCCCCATGTATGTACATATGGCACACCGGTCGCATGGTTGTATATATGTAGCTCTGCAATTGACTGATGAAATTAATTGTGGTTTTGTTTTTCCGTCTTGTTTGTTTTTGATATTTTCAATTTCTCTGCATAGGGTTTCTCTGCGAAGCCTCAATCGAGAGATTTATTGAAGTGACAGTGCATCATCCTCGGTAAAGAAGTGGTAAGTCATGAAGAACAAGCACAATCATATGAGTTTAACCATCGTACTCCTATTAATGAATTTCCTTTGTAGACTGACTGGGAAGGTGGTTACTATCCCAATGACAATATCCTCATAGGACTATCCATTGGTGCCTCCAAGATGCGCATTTCCACGTGGTTTCTTCCACCCAAATATCCATCGCTCAGGAGCACTCTTCATTGGGATTCTTGATCAAGAGACTGTAAGATAGACTTATTTTCTCATGTAATTAGTAATTGTTGTTGAACTTATTTAAATTAGTTTCTTATGTTGCTTAAATTGATATTTCGTAGGATTGGTGGACTGGTTTTACAATCAAAACTATACTACTTGAAGTTTGCTGCATCAGCCAAATGCGCCCGATGTTGAAAATGATTGCTATAATCTACTTATCAAGGTTAGACACTTTGTGTTAGTGACCAACGTAGGTTATTCATTCCTCCTTCAACATTTGTTAATTTAAAGAATGACAATATTTTCAGAATAAAGGGGAATATAAGAGACGTGTTCGGGAGCAAGCTGGACAGTTTAGATTGATCAATGGGAGCTTTAGGAATACGTTTAGATTCAAAATTAGTTTAGAGGGCACACAATATATGAACTATAAAATTCATTGAGTTGCAAATTATCTTTGAATTGCAATGTCATTGCGTTTGTTTATCCCTGAATTCCAATTATATCCATTAATTCCAATGTCATTGTGTTTGTTTATCTCTGCAACGGACGCTCACGATAACGTGCGGGTGGCAATGGATGCTCACGATGTCGTGCGAGTGGCAATAGGGTGAACATAGCATGAGAGACGCACTTTAAAAAGGCGCGTCTCAGATTTCTGAGATCCGACAAAAGGGAGACGCGCCTATCTCGGGCACGTTTCCGATTCGTGCCGATGATCTTTTGTCCCACCTCGAAAAGCTATACGCATTGCAACAACCATATAAGGCATTACGCATAGTTTCCATTCGACATGTCGGCATGTGAAAGTTGTTGGTCGCGGGAACAACAGCTTTCGCATGTTGTGTGTCCGTTCGATCACAAAATAATGAGATACGTGCCTTACCTGGGCGCTTCTCTGATTTACGCCGAAAATCTTTTGTCTCACCTCGGAAAGTTGAGCGCAATGCAACAATCATATAAGGTATTGCGCACAGTTACCAGTGGGACATCCCCGTGTGCGAAAGATGTTGTTCCCAGCTTCAGCACACCGTGGCGCGTCTTTTGCATGCGGGGACATACCCACATACGAAAGACGATAATGTGAACCGTGTGTTATATATGTGCATCTCCAATATTTATTTTAAGCTCTCGCGCGCTCTATGGCAAAAAAATTCTCGCGCTCTCTCGACCAAAAGATGCTGAATGAGAGACAAGTGTTATACAGGCACATCTACGAGTTTTGATATTTTTATCCATCGCGCGCTATCTCCCAACATTTGACGAAAATTTTTAGCTCTCGCGTGCTCTCTCGACCTAGAAACCGCAGCTCCTGAGCACGCCGCCATTGTCCCGTCATCGTCAACGTCGCGCTACAGCTGTCGACCCAGACCCCGACCTTCGCATCATTAGAGAGTTGATCATGCTAGAGCATGTCGGCTCGTCCCCTGTCCCCAGAGCATGCCACTGTCGTCCCTCTTTCTCAACTCACTCTTTGTCATTGTCGCGCTACCGCCGTCGACCCCTACCTCGCCGTCAACTCCGACCTTCGTCATCAGAGTTGAGAACGCTGGAGCATGCCATAGCACGCCGCCTCATCTCCTGTCCCTGGAGCACGTCGCCGCCTCGACCCCGACCTCGGTAATCAGTATGAGCATGCCACCACCTTCACATAAGTGGAAATGTTCTCCCTGTCCCTAGAGCACGCTGGCCTGCTGTCATCAAAGAGTTGAGGAACCGCCACTCCGGCGCCTCCGCCAGCTCGTCCAGGAGCATGCCGCCGCCTCATGCCCTGTCCCCAGAGCACGCCGCCGCCTTGACCCTACCCTCAGAGTGTGCATTCTGGTGATTTTATTGAATTTGAGGATGTCCAATGAAGGCTCATCGTTAATGAAGTCATTGATCCAAAGGGAGAATTTTCATTACGGTATACATTCATCTTCCTTATTTATGTCCAATGCAGAAGTAATGTATTTTTTTGACTATCAATGTATATAATGAATTCTGATTCGCAAACCCTTGAAACTGCATGAACTGTGGTTGACACTAGCATTTGTCATCCCAGTGAGTTTGATTTGTACCTCTGCAGCCATGCTGAAATCAAGGTACATATGGAATAATTGGTATTTCTCTCACGAGTTTTTAATATCAGGCAGTCAATGCATCAGTAGAATATAAATTGTTTATTTTTTTCAGGGGACAAGCACACCAGCTCACTACCATGTCCTCCACCATGAGAACAATTTCTCTGCTGATGCTTTGCAGATGCTCACCAACTGTCTGTGCTACAAGTAAGCTCGGTTCTCCAATCACTAACAGATATTTGCTACCTTATGTGACTAATTAAGCGAATGTGACTGCAATTTGATAATGTTTTAAATGATGTCAGTGATTTTATTGAATTTGAGGATGTCTCAGTTGGAGCATTAGATGCTATGAAGGCTCATCGTTAATGAAGTCATTGATCGGGAGAATTTTCATTACGGTATACAAGATTAGATGATGACAATTATGATGTGTATAATTAGTTACATTGTAATCAGGATGAACAGTCTTTGTTGTGTAATTAGTATAATTGATAACCATGATTGACACTTTGTTAATATTTGATTGGTCAATATAATTTAAGGTATGATCTTTTTGGCTATACATATGTTCATGTATGTGTATGTTGATGACACCGGAAATACGGTTGCTAAATCCTGGCTAGCTCCAAAATACAGCCAGCAATCAGGATAACTAGGGGTGGGGGCACCTAATAGGAGGCCCTGCCTGTAAACAATCTGCGACGAGCTGTAACAGAGAACGTCTCGGATAACCTACATAAAGGAGATAAGCTTCCATAAAGCCCATCTCAAATCAGTAAACAAATCTGCGATGAGCTACATTATAGCACGTCTCGGATCAGTCAATGTATTTGCGACGGGTTTTGTTATGGCTTGTCACGCATGTATGCTGATGGGCGACGCGCGCCACTCCCGTATCCAATGACCCCATAAAGATCGTCTGTTATGACACAAAGAAAGGAGACGTCTTTCCTTTAAGCATGTCTCGCACTTAGGATGATCGGCGACGCACCATACACATGTCTCTGATGACAACGTAATGTGAGACGCGACGACGGAGACGCACAATTTGTTCATCTCTCTTCTTCATTAGGGCAAGTCTCGGATGAGCCTTTCTTACGTAGTGTGGGAGAACACGCAAGGGAGGAAGTCGGTGACCATGAGGACAGGAGAAGAGGGTGGTTGCACCATGTGGAAGCTGCTGAACCCAAACGATCGAGCTTCACCAATAACTTACTTTTTTGTGTTGTGGTTGTGCCAATAAATATCGCAGGAGTTGATGACGAAGCAGGTTGACTTGAAATTTCAGCTACGGGTCAGCGAAGCTGACTACCATTTAAGGGCGAAAGTGGACAGCGGGCGTCGGGGCGCTTTGTTGGTCACTGTCGTGTCGAGGATCTACAATGGCGCCGCCCGCATTGGCACGGTGCAAAAGCAGATGGGCGTTCTCGCAACTTAGCTTGGGAGTGTTCGATGAAATCCCTAACTCAAGAGTAGTTAACGGGCAATTGGCTATCTCCATCCCTCTCCGTCCCTTCAATCGAACAAAAAAATAGGTCCATTTCATCCCTCTTAAACAAACAAAAAATTGGATCACTCTATCCAACAGAGATGGATCCAACTCATCCCACTTCGTCCCAAACCAAATGCACCCCTATACATCAAGGATAAGCAGATTTAGCAGCACCGTACCCTATGCTACTTTCACTTTAGTACATATAGCAGCACCAGCCTAGAATGAAATGGTCTTGGAGCTTGGCACCATAAGGCCAACATTTACCGAATCTATCAAACAAATTCATACGAGAAAAGTAATCATACTGGATGCTCAAGACACCAAACTATTTCACCAATCCGACCAAACAAAAGTAAGTTACGACAAAGGATCATATCAGATCAATCGCAATGAAGCTAACATACTAGGAGGGCATACTACGTCCACGACTCTATAGCCAACATTGTTGCACGGAGCCTCCTCGTCGTTAAATGGCGGTGGTTTATAGGAGTACGCGATGGAGGAGACAGGCATATCCATACTAGAATCTGCCTGACCGTTCAAACCATGTCAGCTCTAGTCATCTAATACCAAAAGTGTCACCGCAGTCACTATAATTCAGCATTTCCATCGTAGAATTACTTAAAACCACACTTCGATCATGACATTTGACTTCTTAAAAGGTTGGATCTTGTTTGAGTTCATTCCAGCATCTGAGACGCAGTCTTGGACATATCAAGGGAGAGCGATAGCATATTTTCAGCTAAAGGCATGTATGTGGTGGTTGAAACCATGGAGAAACAAGGTGTTCGATCTAGTTTCTCTATTTATAAGCCAGATCTACATTTGGCTAGTGATATATGTAAGAGGAGATAATCATGACAGTACTGAAAAGTGATCGCAAGAATTGCATGCACAGGGAAATGTGAATGGGGTTTTCACGGTCCATGTGTTTATTAAGCCGGAAATATGCGGTGCATGTTAATTCCATGGCTTCATGCATTTGAGAAAGTAATGCATGCATGTTGTATGTGTTGTATCTGGAACTGCAGGAAATGGGAAGGAGATGCTCATGACTACTGAAATTGATCATGAAAACCGCACAGAGAAATGTGGTTTTAATGGCTCAGAAAAGCAATGCATGACGCGCCTGGGACATCGTCTGAAACTGGGCCAGAACAAACGGTCTTCATGGTTTTTCCTCCTTTGGTATGATTTTGTGTTTGAAGTTATCATTATATCTGTTTTAACAAATTCGAGAACAACACTTTTAACACGATGCTACTAGTTGTATCTATTGGGCATTCTTGAAGAAATATTATTCGCCAAGATGGGATTAATATAACCAAAATCGCACTAGTTAGTAGGGTGGGCATTTGGTCTACCCGATATTTCAGTTCGGGTATATTGGTTTTTTTAATTCGGTTTCTTAAAATCACTACCCAAATTGTTGTAATAATATTATGTACTCGAAAATTTTTGGTATGAAAATTACGGTTCGATCTTCAGTCCTAACCGATATATTCAAATTATACATTATATCCATATAATGTTTGCATAAATTTAATATGATTCATGAATTTAATCTCATGATGTAATTTATCATAAATTGACAAATGAAAAATCACAAATAAACGTTTAAATACAACAACTTCACACATCACAACTTGAAAATAAAATATCAAATTTGAATTTTTCATAGTTTACCACGCATAATTTAACTTATTATTTGATGGACCGGCTATTGGGTTATTTCAGTTACCCGACGGTGGTACCCAAATAAGAAATTTATTTTTTGGTTATCTATATTCGCTACCCGAAAAGTATCTGATATTTCGATCTTTTCGGTTCCATCTCGATTTTTTCGGTTTCAGTTTTTCGGTTCCAGTTTTTTTTGCCCACCCCTACTAGTTAGAGAGGAACATTGGCCACCCTGACAGGCGGCATTTGAAGTCTTTAATCACTGCCGTACTGTTAGATTGAGATACTTAATAAACAACCATTTCATGTCATTTGGTACCCAAATCTGAATGTTTTGCAAACGTTTCAAGTTTATTGTGCATATGGTTTGGTATTTCAAGGTTACAGGATGCACTTCATGCAATTAGTATAGGCCACACGGTACTATAAAAACTGCTAATAAAAGTTACTACAGTAGTGGGCATAGAGTCCGTCACTACACAAAGGTCATTAAAAATCATCACACCATTTACCATAAATTAAAAGAACATCACTACACAAAGGTCACTAAAATTGATTTAACTACCATATAATCATTTCGATATCTATTGACATGCGAGGTCACCAATCAAATCATGATCTATATGTGCAACATAATGTGTATATCGATCCCTGCAACACACGCGACACACATCTTGCAAGAGTACGCATATATATTGAGTCAGCACCATTACCCTCCACAACTGAACAGCAGGCTCTTAACCAGAAGAAGGGTGTGGTGGTGTTGCAGACAAGTAATTAGTTAATAATCTAAATATTTAGCATCACTAATATTGAGATCATCCTGACAGTATGTAGTCCGGCCGGTAGAAGTAGTGGTGTTACATAAACCATGCATGCATTAATTTATAGTGGGCATCGAAAGAGGGCTAGATTTATTAACTGTATATATTAACAGACAGGCACCCGGCCTGAATTTTACATGTGAATAAGGAACGTTCTTCTTAGCTGGCGAGGGCGCTGGTGTTGTAGACGAGGAGGGCGCCACCGCCGAGGAGCCCGGCGAGGGTGACGGCCCAGATCAGAAGCCCGGTGGTTCCTGCAACGACGACCAATGCAAGGATATATATTGTCACGCTAATGAACTGTACATACCCTGCAGGCTGATCTAGGAACTGATCGAGAGCAGAGTTATACGTACCACCGACGTAGACCTCGCCACCGGGAGACCATTCCTCCGGGGCGTAGATTGGGCTGAAAAACCATTGGCAAATAGGGTAAGTCAAATTACAAATAATCCAGTAGTAATATATAATCTTTGTCACTGCCAATCTTCTAAATTAAAACAGTCGTATAAGAATACTCTTCCTGTAAATACATAGGTTTCACAGCATAGGACGGAGACTATTCACCTGTATCCATCGACGTTCGCGCCGTACTTGTCGACGAACTGGTACACGCCCTTTCCCTGCATGCATCAGAAACGTACGTACACGAAACAAGTTTCATGAGCTCTAATTCTGCTGTCTATCATCCTCTGCTCTGAAATCTTGTGACGAACACAGATCTTTCGACGGCAGATAAAGCCGGCTGACAGCAAACCATCATATCACATCTATTTATTTGAGATATTGAGATAGCCATGAGAGCTAGAGAAGCGATGCTCAGCTCACCTTGCCCTTCCTGCCGTTAGCATCGACGTCGACCGTCAGGCCACCTCCGATTCCTGCAACAAGGCAACAAGGTTCGCCGGAGCTCATCAATCATCGGCTGGGTCGCGTCTCAGCTGAAAAGAATGTATCTAGCTTGATTCCACTTTGGTTTGTCTGATCGATCGCACGAACCGAAAGGCTTGTCGGTCTTGATCTTCTTGCCACCGCTGCAGACGACGGCGAAGGAGGAGCCGGCGCGGCCGAGGGACGGCAGGCCCCGGGCCCTCGTCGTCGGCGCAACAAGGGGCGAGGAGGAGAAGATCATGGAGGAGGCCACCATTGCTGCTGCTGCTGCTTGCTTGCTTCACTCGTGTGGTGTGCGGCTGCGTGTGTCTCGCTCTCACCCTTGCCCTCTCTCTAGCTTAGGTTGCAAGCTAGGCAGCCAATATACCTGTGGCGCCGAGATAATGCCAGGTGGGAAAGTGTGAGCTCGGCCGTGCCACGTGGCGCCGGACCGGGTATGGCCGTGCGTGAACGTTATCCCGTTGGGATTTTCAGTGGACGAGGGTGAAGGCCTTGGCTACGATCAGACCCCTTTCTAGTTGGGATGGTAGAGAAATTTCGTGAGACCGGTGAGCTTTACCGGGAAGAATCACTGAACCTGTGGTTGCCCATGCAGGAGGATTCGCTACTGCAGTGGTAGATGCCAATGGACGCGCTGCACTACAGAAATGTTCAGATTATTTATTGTGGTCTCTGCCATTTCAACAGCCAGGGATCCTTCAAAACGGAAAAGGAATATAAGCTCTTAGCTGTTGCTCATAAAATTTTGACTATCCAACTTTCTCGAACTAACAAAATTCGGATGGCTGTTCTGCTCATTTCCTGAAAATGCATCAAACCGCATTTCCTTTGGAAGCCTGATGGCTTCAGTTAAATGGACGGCGCAATGGGTTTGGCAATCACCTGTCCCGACGTATTTTCGAGCGGAGCCAGGCAAAATCAGGCTCTGCTTTGCACCTACGAATTTTGTGTTTTCTGTAATACTAATATGTTCCATGAATCTATTTTCTCCATTTATCTGTCTCTGCCAATACAGTTTTCACAAAACTTAATTGAAACAAAAGCAGTAAGCTGATCGTGCTATCTTTTTAAAATTGTACTTTCAAGAGAGAGCAAGCATACTATTCTGGAACTGGGAGACGTAAACAAAAAAATTGTTTCTGAACAAATTGTGTAAAGTGCTCAAAGTACCATAGGTAGACTGAAGCTGAAGAAGAGAGTAGAATGTTACTCCCTCCCCTCCATCCAGAAATACTTCACTTAGAACAAAATTTCTAGTTTATTTTGAACTAATTTTTTTGTCATAAGCGATAAATATTGTGAGATGTAGGAAGTACATCGTTGACACCAAATAAAAAAATAAGAGCATGCTACACTCTTCAAGTATCTAACCAAAAAGGCGAGCGTAAAGAATCCTGCATCTCATTGCAAATCCAAACCTTGGACATCATGCATAGATCTCGCAAATCCAACTTAAAAACACAGTGGACATAACCAAAGGACGTAAATCAGGACCGTCAAAGTCGCATACAGGCATATCAATCATTTCCACCAATCTCACATTCCAAGTAACAAAATGGTGAATGCAATCGAAAAGATTCCAAAACATTTCAGAGGGACACCAATACCACAGAGCACGCAGAACAGTACTTCTACTTATCATTACCCCCAAAAGAAAAGTGATGGAAATGATTGACGCATTCTAATCACTACAAAGTTAACATTTTTTTTCTGATTTTTGCCATCACTCTGTACAAAAGAATATACACTTTGTATTTACACTGAATTTACAAAGTTGTAATGTCTCACTATAGCACAGCACGAATTTTGAATGAATAATGATTATGACACATATCAACTATTTACGCTTGGTGCCACAACTATCATCACGAATCATGCATAAGGGGAAACTGTGGTATGTTTCACAACTCAGATGAAGGGAAAGAACTAAGATGTCAAATGGGCAACAGTAGCTTACAGTTAGCTCTATTGTAAGTTGGTAGATGAAAGGATGAATAATGATTATGACACATATCAACTATTTACACTTTGTGCCACAACTATCATCACGAATCATGCATACGGGGAAACTGTGGTATGTTTCACAACTCAGATGAAGGGAAAGAACTAAGATGTCAAATGGGCAACAGTAGCTTACAGTTAGCTCTATTGTAAGTTGGTAGATGAAAGGATGAATAATGATTATAACACATAGCAACTATTTACACTTTGTGCCACAACTATCATCACGAATCATGCATACGGGGAAACTGTGGTATGTTTCACAACTCAGATGAAGGGAAAGAACTAAGATGTCAAATGGGCAACAGTAGCTTACAGTTAGTTATATTGTAAGTTGGTAGATGAAAAGATGTTCCCAAACAAAATGTTGGTAGAGGAAAGGAGGTAACAATATGTAGAGAAGGATGATATGAATTTTAACTACAAAAAATGGGAAGGAGGGCAGTTCTTCCGAAAGTTGAAATGTTAGCATAGGTTTGTAGGCACCAAGCAGAGATGATGTATACAATCAACATGCACAACAGCAAAAAACTTCTGCATGCTGGGATCACAGAACTTGATTAAAAAGAACTGATTCATCTAAACAGGATTATATTGCAGGGGTTATGAAACAGATTTGACCTAATTCATTTAATGTATGGCTTCTGGTAGAATTTAGTAGAATATGATCTACCCTTCAGTACCAGCGATGAAAAGGTTTGGTAGCAACAGTGGCACGACAAAGTTAAGAGCAGCATCAAGCAATGGGTGAACCACTCAGATTGACAAGGAACCCCGTCTTATGCCAAAATAAGTGCAAAGTCAGTATTACCAACAGAACAGAGCTACAGAAGCTACATTAGGCTCTATTAGAGAATGTTTCAAAAAGAAATTTCAAGAAATAAGAACAAAATTTACGCAAAGCTACACTACACCCCCTTAGAGGATGTCTAAACGCGGGAGAATCAAGAAATTATGGACAGTTCATTTCTCACATTCCAAAGAGGGGCCATAGAACTATAATGGACATAATCAGCTGGCAGAACTGAAGGAACACAACAAGAGTTTCACTAAACAGCAAACAATTCAGCAAGGTTCATAAGTCGTCTAGTCGATCCTAGTCGCCTTAGGGGCGACTAGGTCGACTAGGACAATTAGTCGTGGATTAGAACGACTAATCAGTCCTAGTCGTCCTCAAGTCGTCCTCTGATTTTTCACTGCAATACCAAGTCCATACAGGCAATCAGAGGCGACGCGCATGGAGGAGAGGTGGTGCAAAGGGGACCAGACGGAAGGTTTGTCGGCGAACAGGTGCGGCGGCGGCGGAGAGGGGAGGGGCTGCGGCGACAGAGAGGAGAGGGCCGTCTGCAGCGTCGGAGAGAGGTGGGGCTGGCGCAGGGAGGAGTATCCCAAGCAGCGATAATGCAGGGATGAGGGGTGTCCTGAACTCCCGATGGCGGTTGCGCGGCGGCGGTGGCCGGAGGACGAAGCATAGAGCTGTGTGGCAGACCCGAATTGCGCTGGGCTGAGCCCATTAAAATCCAATGGATGTGAACCGTTGGATTAGATCTGATGGTCCTTTTATATTGTGGTATATAAAAGTGTGCCACTAAGTTTACCCTAACCCTAGTGAATGCTTCTTCCTCACTTCTCTCCTCTCTGGTGGCGGCAACTTCCTAATCCTCCCCTTTCTGGCAGCGGCGGATGCTGGCCTGGTGCAGCGGAGACGCCGGCCAGGCATGACGGCTACGGTGAACATGCACGGCGGCGTCGACGGCAAGGCGCGGCGGCATCGGTGGCCAGGCGCTACGGTGGCGGCGGCTCGACGCGACAACGGCTTCAACCTGTGCGGTGACTTCGCTGATTGCTAGAGCACCTAGTCGCCCGATCTGGACGACTAGTCAGACGATTAGGTTTCTAGTCGCCCTAGTCGAGTTGATCGACCCTAATCGTGCTCAACCGAGCGATAAGGACGACTAATGAACATTGCAATTCAGATATAGATGTTGAGGAATAGACCCCTAAGGCCCTAAAAATGATGGAAGGAATCGACCATCAGTGTTGACAGGTCGAAATTGAAAGATAAACTAAGCAGAAAGTAAACCAGTCACAAAGATTAATGGAATATTAGGACACACGAGTTATGATGAACAAGACGACGCAAATGGGAATCCAGTCGAGAATCCAAGGAATACAAAGTGTTGTGTCTCCTACTGGAGTTACACCTGACTCAGATAATCAAGATTAACAAAGTATTAGGACACGAGTTATGATGAACAAGCCAACGCAATGGGTATTCGACTGAGAATCTAAGGAATATAAAGCGCTCTGTCCACTACTGGAATTACACCTGACTCGGATAATCAAGATAATCAGAAACTTGGACTGGTGGATAAGCTGCATTGATGTTCTTGCTCAAACCTAGGGAAATTATGGATAGGAGAAGCGAAAAGGACAAGTCGAATAGATGGGCTAGCCTTCTCAAACTTCTGAAGGAATCTTAAGTGGACATTATGAAGGCTTTGATCAAATTCTCTGCTGATTGCCTCTGCTCAGAGGTGCCAGATATGCGAGCAATATGGTCATGACGAGATGACTTTGATTCAATAATTTCAATGTGCGCTCCAGAAATCTGCAACGGAACAATGAATTATAAATCAGCAATAGAAAGGTGATACTGTAGTTTAATATTCACAATATCTCCTAAGCTAGTGGCAAATTACTCTTTTTAACATATTTTTCTTGGGTAAACCTGTTAAACTATGGTCTTAATGTTGGAACTTAGAGAAAAAACTTAAGCATCATATATTTACTCCTCTTTTGAAATCAAACTGTAAAAGAATCAGACGATCGTATATACTGGAAGGCAACCCTCTGTTATATAGAAAGAAGGAAGAATGCTAAAAGAACTTGCAAAAATAACAGCAGAGATTTTGTGTCAAGCACATTGGAGTAGGCTAGATATGAAACGAGCATACAACTAAAAAAGGGTGTACCCAGTGCTAGTGGTAGTTCTTTCTAAGTAAAAGAACTTACATCTAAACAGATAAATAGAAATGTGAGATTAAATAAGTGCTCCAGGAAGTGGAGCATAAACTTCTGAAAATTAAAGGATTTGTTTTCCGAAAATGTTACATCTACCTAAACCTTTTCACTAGATGCCAAACAAATCAAAGAAGCTAAAATACTTACAATACTTCATTCAGCACATGAGTACCTACCTTCCAAAATAAGAACAAGATTTTTAACATGTGGCCCCATCTTCATTGTCTGTTTAAACTCATAAGCAATATGGGAACAGAGACTGACCTTTCTAATGTTTTCCAAGTTTGAGCCATGTCTTCCCATCACTTTTGGCAGGCCACTAGGAGGAATAGTCATTTCCAAATGGGGAACACGTCTGGAAGAAAAAAAAAGAATTATACCGGAAAGGATCAAAGCGGATAGTGCCTAAAGATGGAAATTAGGATGGCAGAAGTACAGTATTAAGTTCAGATGAACCATACCCTTCATAAGCCTTTGATGTATATGACGAAATTCCACCATAGTCTTTATCTGCGACCTAATGGAAGATATCAATATTAGGATAAATCAACAAATTCATAGAATTAAGGAATGTGCTAAGGCTATCCGCACTCGTGTACTCTAAAGCATACTCTATACACTATTCTCCTTCTACTTTTCGAGTATCTTACTCTAAATCTTCTAAATTTACACTATACAGTATGCTTTCCCGTATCTTGTCTGCGGACGGTCTAAGACCAGAAGAGAAAAGAGAAAGTTGATGTTAATTCACAAATAAGTACCTGCAAAGAGCTATATCCATATGACCTGCTGTAAGGGAATATGTCCAGACCTCTCTCAGTTTCACCCCTTCGATCATAGCCCACAGGAGTGACTTGTTGGCTGTATGGTAAAGGTGCAGGCAAAGAAAGACTGTTTGCATATAAGGGATCAGTAGTTGCAACATTTAGCTTGTCATTCCTGTCAGAACTTTGTCTGTCCACCCTGTCTTTAAGAACATCTTCCCTAAGTCTTAAAACTATCTGCACAAGAGCATCACGCAGCTTGTCCACTTCTCCAAATACCTACATGCATTGGCTAGCTGAGAATTTGACACGCATTGGTACTAATATTGTTTAGATATTTTATGTAACACAGTTCATACCTCAACAAGCTCGTCACTGGAAGATGCCCTCCGAGGCTTATCGCCTTTCGATATCCGGATGTCTGCATGAGTCTTCTTTCTCATGTCCATGATTATTGAACCACCCTTGCCAATTAGACAGCCTATAGCTTTATTTGGAACGAGAAGACGAAAACTCATTTTATCTTTGTCTTTATCATTAATCTTTTCTTGAAGCAGCAAAACAGCCTCCACTGCTGCAGATTTAACATCATCTGTCGCCTGAAAAGGAAACATGGCCTAAAATAAAACAAATAAAGAGATATAAGAAACAAAGCACGTGAAGATGAGATTGGTCTAACCTCCATGGATGTAATGGTGAGTATGCTTTCCTCCTGGTCATTCTTCCTATCATCAACATCTATCGTTGCACCACTCTCTTGCCTTATATTCTTTATGGTTGAACCTCCTCTACCAATAACCAAACCAATTTTGTCACCAGGGCATAAGACGCGAAATACTAGCTCTCCTGAGCACATTGAGGTACTATATGCAGGAATAATTGGAAGAACAGATTGGTAAATAGGCAATCGACCATGATGATCACCAGGAAGAGTAAATTCAGGACCACGGGGTGTTGAACCCAATATAGACAGACTTGGATGTTCCGAAGATATAGCGGAATCTGGGGCTGAGTAGAAGTTGCTAGATGGATAGACAGGGAGTTCTGAAGGAACTATGATGTTTGAAATAAGTTCAGGAACAGAAGTTTCGAGAGGAATGATCTCCTTTGATGGGTATTTGTAAATGATGGTTGATATTCCGAACAATGCCTTTTGGACAGCTTCAGCACCACCACTTATCTGTTAAGCACACAGATATGTTCAAAGTAATAATTAGTTGAACAAGTGTATGGGTAGAAGTGTGATTGAACTTAAAAGAAATCACAAACAGAAAACACAAGTGCACACCACATAAAGCATTGTGGTATTTTAAGCGTGTGCACCACATAAAGCATTGTGTCACAAATAGAAAACGGAAACAGATAGAAGTATAAATTGTACAAAACTGGGAAAATAAAGGTGCAATGCTTCATATCATGCTATTATGTTGGGAAAGTTCACCTGAACAAAACTATCAAAACTCATAGCGCAAGAGTGTGCCATGTCACTGGGATCTTTCGGGGTCACTTTAATGGATGCTCTTGACGTTGAACGAAGCTTTTTTATGGCAACACCGGATTTTCCTATAATATTTGCTGCCTGACTAGCTGGTACAAGAATGTTTGCTTCTTTTGTATTCTTCTTATCAGAGTCTATGCGCTTCATTTTATCTTCTGCATCAAGAATTGCATGATGCACCCTGAGCAATGCATCTTGAGCTGCGCAAACAGGCTCACTGTCACCACCCTCACCAGCATCCAGGCTTCTATGCTTGACGTTACAATAAACCAAGATTACCCTTTTCTCTGAGCCAGGGTAAGGGTCAACAACCTTGACAGCAGCTTTTGTATGATGCCGGATAGAATTTATCACATTGCCATTCTTTCCAATTACACTACCGATCACAAGAGCTGGACAGAGTATACGGTAAACGACCAATTCATCATTATTGGAACTTTCCTGGGGGTGGGAAAATTGTTTCTTATGCTGGTTTCTCCTTTCTTCTTTGTTATTGTCCCTTTGTTGACGAGGGCGTTTGCCAGTCTGCCCCATGATTTAGCTAACTGCATAAGAAAAGCAATAATAAGATTCATCCAAAGATTTATACAGGTTGATGAGAAACATCTAATAACTGCGTAGTTTCTGAAAAGAGAAAAAAAAAAAGGAAATACAACACTATAACTGCTGCAATTATGGGCGCACGTGCGCAACCAAAACAGGAATTACCTGAGAGGCTTGTTTATTCCAAAGGGATTACTGGCATTATATAGACAGGTTACACCAGGCACAACTCAATTTAGGAGTCTAACCCAACTCCAAATCTGCAACAATCTTTCTGTTCCTAGGACTATTATCTCTAGGACTCAAACTCTATGACCTAGAGTCACAATCCAAATCAATCAGGACGCCATAAAATGCGCCCCTGTAAGCTACTACCTATCACCCAAACCAGGCCCGCAGCCCACGCGTCAGGCCCAAGTCGCAATGCCCGGGATCATCCAACAATAACGACAAACTTAGCAAACAATAAATAATTGAACTAACTGGGTGATACTGACTTGATAGCTAGAACGGGAAACTAAAAGAGATATATTACAGAAATGCACACGTCTGCATGGGATGCAGCTTCTCTCCTCCCGCAGCAGCCTCCTCCCATGCATACTCCGACCAGGTGGCCAATTCTCATTGGATCGCATTTCTTCCGGACCTAGCCCAACGAGCGACCTCTAGTCACGCCTTGACAAGCGCGTAGCACCGCCGCTGCGCGCCTCCAAGCTGTTCGGGAGGCCGCCGCAACGTCTACCAGTTGTGCCATGCCTACCCGAGCGCGCTCCACTGGCCACTCAAGCTGTCCCCAAGGGTCTCCATGGCCGCTGGCTGCGCCTGTTCGGTCCAGAGGAAATGCAATACAACGAGAATTTTCCACCTGGCCGGAGTATGCATGGGACAAGACTGCAGGAGGAGAGAAGCCACACACGTCTGCATGACACAGGACACGAAAGAGGAATATATCAAAATGAGTGCACACAGGGGCAGAGCTTCCTTGTGGCCATGGTTATGATATCTCCTTTAGCAAATAGTGCTTTACCGACTAAATACCAATAAAAGCAAAATATTCAGTGAGCAGAGAAGGGCCGATTATAACAGAGGGTGTACGGATCTTGAGGTGGCCAGTCAGGCAATGAATCTTTGGCGTAGCACATGGGAGACCTGGACTCGCAGCACAAGGAATGAAGGAATCCAGCACATGGTACCGGAGGCCAAGCACCGTCACAGATGAGAATTATCGGTAGAAGATAAAATGAACCAATCCCCTGCATAGGCGGATGGGCCCTTGACCGACCGATAGGGCAGATGAGAATTCCCCTCTCCCTCCCCCACTCCCATCACAATGGGGATGAAATCCAAATCCCCCACATCCACGCCCCCATCCCCGGCCTAACGCGAGGGATCGACCCTTGACATCCAGCCTAAATGTCAACTACAAAAGGACGGAGGAGTGGAGGATTCTAGCGGCGGAGCGGGGCAGACAGGAGGCGGAGGAGGAGGAAAGCACGGCGAGGGGGCAGATAGGAGGAGGAGGAAATCATGGCGGCGGGGCAGATAGGAGGATTATCCACAACCGAGGGGAAGAAAGATTCAGACTTTACCGAGAACGAGAAGAGGGACGAGACAAACAATCGATCAATCCGTCCAGGCGAGAGAGGATTCGTTACCAGAGGAGTTGGAAGGAATCCGCGCCGGTGGGTGCTCGCCGAGACCGCGGAAGCGGCGGCGGACGGGGGAGCCGACAAGCAGCGTTGGGAGCCCGGTCGTCGAGTACCGAGTACGAGTAGGTCTAGGTCTGGGTTTTATGGCGAAGGAGGATGGATGGGCCGGTCGCGTACTAGAAATCGATCCGCTTTCCGGAGCGGGAAGCGGGGAGAAGTGCGGTGCGGGTACGGGAGGTCCGGTTTTCCACGGTAAATCAACAGCACGGCGAGCCCAGGCAGGATGTAGTCCGTTGGCTCGCATACAACACCGGCTGTTGCCTCCCTTGGAGTGAAACGACGCTGCTGCTAGGAAGCAATTTGAGGACAAATCAAACCGAAGGTGAATCAAAGGTGAGTAAAAAGTTGAGAAAGAATCAAAGCAAATATAATAAAAATTGAGTCTTGATCTCGATGACCTTATTAGTGGGCTTGGCGCGCAATGTAGACATGGCCGGCCGTCGCCACCGTTCTGCAGATGTGCCCTGTCGTCGCCACCACCCGGCAGACTTGCACCGCCACCGCCCACTCATGCGCTTCTTCTGAATCTTACCGCTCTGAGGGTCGGACTTGTCCATCATGTTTTTGACGGAGGAGGGGCTGATGGTGGCGCATGCGTGGTGGAGCAAGGGGGGCAATCAAGATCATGTGGATTGGATTGGAGGCGGATCATGTGGATCAAAGGTAGAGGTGGATAGACTAGAGGAAGATGAAGAGGAAAGAAATCAAAACTCGTGTCCTTCGGCTCGGAATAAAATAGGAGGTGAGGGGGGCAACGAGAGAGACAAAGGGAAAAAATGAAAAATGGAAGAAAAGAAAAAATGAAGTAAAAGAGTGAAAAAATTATTTGTTAGATATTTATTACCAATGTTAGCATATTCGTAAACAATGCTTATTACCAACTCTTAAGATATTTATTACCGCTTATGATTGGAGTTAGAACCAGTGTTGTCTAGGCATCGCCTAGACGTCCAGTCGCTCTAAGTCAGACACCATGCCTCCTCGCGTCGCCTGGAATGGCCCAGGCGCCCGACTGAGACGCCTTGGCGTATGTTGGCGTTCGTGCGTGGCGTCCAAGTGTCGGGAGAGATGGGGGTAGACGGGTTAGACGCAGCCAGAACAAGAGTAGACGGTTGGGATGGGCGGGCAGAGGCACGGGGAGATGTGGGGAGGACAAGCAGAGAGAGGGAAGCCATGGTTGGAGCACCGGTGAGGGAGATAGAGGCAGGCGCGCGACTGGATCAGGAGGACTTGGGATCGGGAGAAGAAGAAGAAGACTGGTTGGACAGCTGGCGGTTGGGGGCTAGATGGACGGTTGGATCGGTTTGGGAAGGGAAAAATTAGGGTTAAAAGGTTATTGAGCCTGAGTGGGCCTCAAATATTCCCAACACTTCTTCTCAAACATTCCCAGAGCGACTTTTCTCGAGCGGCCAACGCGACTCTTCTCCCAGCTGCCTCCGCCTCTCGCCGTCTCCCCCCCCCCCCCTTCCCCCACCTTCTCCCAACTCCTTCAGCACCAGGCACGCGGATGTGCCGTCTTCCCGGGCGCCTTCCTACTCTGACGATGGCTAAAATGCCCTGTGTGATCTCGCCTAGGCGCCTAGGCGTCCCAGCGGCCGACGGGCGCCTAGACATCTAGACGTTGATTTACAACCCTGGTTAGAACAACAACTCTAATTTATTTTTTCCTTTTTTGGCAAAAAGTGGCAGGTGTACTGCATTTGCATTATAGAAGGAATAAAACTACAGGAAAATACAAATACCTGGAAGCTGGCAAAACAAGATGTTCACAGGGTACATGAGAAAAGGGAGGAAAAGGACACAAACTAATTATCCTGTGAGAGTAAATTAACTCCTTAAGAAGGCCTTAACTTAAAAACCAGAAAAAAAAATCACCAATCTCCTGTCTAGCCAGCCAAGCGACGTCCTCGAAATCTTCCTCTTCACCTTAGAATATTTTCCTGTTGCATTCTTTCACACATTCCATAGAATATAATGCAAAAGTGTTTTGAATCTATTCGCTGCTCTCTATTGGTCCCTGCACTTTGAATCCATTCAACTATTGTAGTCATTCCCCCAACGGGATTTTGTAGGTCTTCTGCGATGTGTAACCACGTAGCAACTTTAGCATTGCCTAGCAAAATCGCCTTCCATAAGTAGATGCTTCACCATCTCAGCACCTTGCAGGCACACAGGACATACTCTAATTCATTTTAAAACTACAATATTTTTAACAATAATATTTTAAAAATGATATATCTAGTGTAAAAAACTTAGTGCGTTAACATGTTAATACTATTTATGTTAAATCGATTTATCACTAACGTTTAAGGTTAGATGGCTTGGGTGCAATCTAGCTATAAAAAACATGGTTTTTAATAATATTTACTACAGTTGGATTGCGCATCCACCTTGTCGGTGCCCTGAGTACCGTATACCCCTTGAGATTGCAAAGATCTTAAGGAAATGTCATCTACTTGATTTGAAGACCTTCGGAGGCCCACATGTCAGATATAACCGGACCCGCTTCCCCAACATGATTAGTTCCAGGGTCGCCACGTGTACCATCAAACTGGAGCTACCGCCCACAAGGGGGAAGCTTCGGGCTATGTACCATAACGGCACCCCCGGACCTAACCCCAGACCGGGGGAAGCTCCGGAACTGGCACGTGTCTGGTGGCACTGGACCTATCTATTCCCCACAGTATGCTCCGGAGCTGCCATGTGACCAACCGTCGGATCTTCAGCCTCAAACCTCCGGTAGAATCCACAACGGCTCTGGATCTTCAAAGGGGAATCAAGGACTTCAAGACCCGATTAAGTGTCATTAATACTATATTAATGACACACGATCGGACAATCTTTATTACCAGTAATGGCGCTGTCAAAGCCCGTAACTCGGTCATTAAGGGTAATTAAGCGCATCAAATGTGTATCAATATTAGTAGCCGCCGGGGCCACATGTCGGGCCAGACCAACTTGTAACGGCCCCTCCTTGTACTATAAAAGGACAGGTCAACGATACATAGAAGGGACCTCTGGTCTAGGCTGATAACATATGATTGATCTGATATGATCTGGTCTGATCAGCTCACACGCGCTCTTAACTCACGTCACATGAGTTGAGTTCATACATCTAATACAACACCAATACACCCCGTGGAGTAGGGTATTACGCTCAGGCGGCCCGAACCACGTAAATCTTTGTGTCTCCTGTGTCATTTTACATTTCACTTTCTTGAATCTCCGCGCGCCCACATCGAACCTCAAACTCCGCAAACACTTTTAGTAGTGTCGGAAGATCTGCCGGATCAAAACCACCGACAGTTGGCGCGGCAGGTAGGGGGCGCCTGAGATTTCAAGAATGGTGAACTCAGCTGCTGAATCATCCAATGGTCATCCCCCTGTTCAAGCTGCTTGGGGCAATCCCTCCAATATGCAGCCATCAGCAGGAACCTCAGTTCCAGCAGGAGTCACACTTCCACTACCGCCGCCTCCACCAGCAAATCAAGCTGGACAACGCGATGGTGCACCGGCGTCAATCAATGCGTCGGCGAATCCTGACAACTCGGAACACGCGCTCCATGCAGCACGTGCTCTCCTTCAGCGCCCACCACCTCCGGATGCATCCCGGGATGCAATGGAGCAGTTGAGGGCCAATGTGGAACACTTGGTTGCAGCAGCAGCCGACCGCATAAGTAACCAGGGTCCTCCTCCTTTAGGACGGCCCCGTTGCAGCGACGGACCTTGTATGGCAGACTTGGTCCGCACGTTTCCAACAACAGGAGACGTGCTGCGTCACAGCAAGTGACGTTGTTGCCCTCCGGGGCGCGACGCACTCACACGGTAGCAAGGCTTTCAACTCATGACCTCCGGGCGGAGCTTGATCGCCGATACCGTCAACAAGACAGTCGAGTCCATATCGAGCGTGCTCGTAAAAGACGAGAAGTTCAGGACATTCCTGCACCTGAAGGAGTAGGAGGAGGCTGTTCAGCCCTGGCCATGCATCTGCGTATGGTCAGGTGGCCACAGAAATTCCGGCCTCACCTGGCGGAGAAGTTTGACGGGACCGTTAATCCCGTCGAATTTCTTCATATTTACTCCACTGCTATCTTGGCAGCTGGAGGAAATGGGGCCGTAATGGCCAACTATTTTCCAGTGGCTCTAATTGGGACCGCCCGGTCCTAGTTTATGAGCCTTCCACCCAACTCCATCAACAGTTGGGAGGAGTTGTGCCGACAGTTCACCGCCAACTTCGGGAGTTCATACACCCTACCAGGCACCGAACTGGACCTTTTTGTAGTCGTGCAAAAAGGGGGAGAATCCCTGCGATCATTCATCCAAAGATTCTCTCAGGTACGAAATACTATCCCTTCTATATCTAGCGCTTCTGTCATTGCGGCATTTAGACAGGGCGTACGAGATAAGAAGATGTTGGAGAAACTGGCGATCAAGGAGATCACCAGTGTCACGAAACTCTTCAGCTTGGCCGACAAATGTACCAGAGCTGCGGAGGGCTGTGAAATGCACTCCAAACCACCTCTGGAGGATCGCAAGAAATCCTCCAAAGGCGAAGCCACTACCTCCGAGAGTGGCAAAAAGAAGAAAAAGACCAACGGCAAGAAGAAGCTGTCGGTCGGCGCATCTAATGCTGCAGCTGCTGCAGCTCCGGGTGGCCGGGGGCCACGCCCCGAGAAGCGACCTCGACCGTCTTCTGAAGACGGTGGCAAACCCAAGGTATGGTGTCCAATTCATAAGACGGACAACCACCATTTGGAAGACTGCCGGGAGGTCCAAAACCTTGCCGAGCGCTACAACAAGCGCCGAGAAGAAGTTCATTTCTAACAGAGAGAAGAAAAACAAAAAGTTGACGAAGCTCCCGCTGAAGAGGAGTTAGGTTTTTAGGATCCTAAAAAGGTCCTGAAGGCCGTCTACACCTCCGTCGACTACGATTCTGACGTCTCTGACAATGAGCATCGGAAGACCATGAACACCATTTTTGGTGGATCATGGGACATTACCTCCCGCCGCGTCCTCAAGACAATGTGTCAGGACATGGCTGCTGTAGCTCCTACAGCCAGGGCGGAGCCTCATCGGAAGTAGATGGACACATGCATCACTTTTGATGCTTCGGACTGCCCTCGAAGCATGGTTGGAGCAAGCCAGTTACCTTTGATGGTATCTCCTACCATCAATAACATTCAACTCCACCATGTTATGGTAGACGGAGGTTCAGGACTGAACCTCATAAGCTTCGAAGCTTTTACCAAGCTTCAGCTCCGACCTTTGGATCTTCACCCCTCCCGGCCTTTCTCCGGAGTAGGTCCGGGAGCCATTACCCCACTCGGTGCTATTACTCTCCCTGTTACCTTCGGGACCCGGGAGAAGTATCACACTGAGAAGTTGGTCTTTGACGTTGCTCAGATCAACTTACCTTTCAACGCCATCTTGGGTAGGCCTGCCTTGTACAAATTCATAGCAGCTGCTCATTATGGCTACCTGGTGTTAAAGATGCCAACACCAGTAGGCGTTCTCCGGATCCGCGGAGATCGCACTACTGGAGTAACCGCTCTGGAAGAACTTCATGCGCTTACTACGGCGTAAGAGGAGGACTCCAGGCAGGAGCAAGCTCCAAAACCCCCGAGCATTCGTCAACGAAGCTCGACTTCTGCACCTCGTGTGCAGCCAAGCGGCGACACCGACATTCCCGTCAAAGTCGTCCAAATCGGTTCCGATGCCGCTCAGACCACCCGTATATCCGGGGGACTGAATGACAAATAGGAACTCGCGCTCATCACTTTCCTCCGGGCTAATGTCGACGTGTTTGCCTGGCAACCGTCACAAATGCCTGGGATCCCCGGGGAAGTGATTGAGCACAATCTGAATATCTACCCTGACGCCCGACCCGTGCATCAGAAGCCTCGGAAGCAATCCGTGGAGCGACAAAACTTCATTCGACAAGAAGTGAAGAAGTTGCTCAAAGCTGGATTCATCCGAGAAGTCTTCCATCCAAAATGGCTGGCAAACCCAGTCGTTGTGCCCAAGGCCGGCGGGAAGCTTTGGATGTGTATTGATTGCACAACACTAAATAAGGCATGTCCAAAAGATCCATTCCCACTACCTAGAATAGATCAGATAGTGGATTCCACCTCCGGGTGTGAATTACTGTGTTTCCTAGACGCATATTCTGGGTATCATCAAATCAGAATGTCTAGGGAAGATGAAGAGCATACCTCTTTCATTACAGTAGATGGATTGTACTGTTATACAGCCATGCCATTTGGTCTCAAGAATGCAGCTTCAACCTTTGTACGAGCTATGTACAAAACTTTTAAAGAACTCATTAGAGACATAGTGGAAGTGTGCATCGATGACATCATGGTCAAGGTCAAGAACAAGGAGTCACTCCTTGACACCTTACAGGCTATCTTCGACAAGCTGTGGGTCACCCGCACAAAGCTAAACCCAAACAAGTGTGTCTTCGGGGTTAGATCCGGAAAACTTCTTGGTTTCCTGGTAAATCACCTGGGCATAGAGGCTAATCCGGCGAAGATCAAAGTCATTGAAGACATGTGGCCACCGGCCCGCATCAAGGATATCCAAAAGCTAACTGGATGTCTAGCAGCCCTCAGGCAGTTCATTTCAAGACTGGCAGAACGGGCACTTCCCTTCTTCAAGTTATTGAGGAAGTCCAGACCATTCCAATGGTCTAAAGAAACAGAAAAGGCGTTTCAGGAGCTAAAACAGCTCCTCACCACCCTACCAACTTTGGTAGCTCCGAACCCTGGTGAGCCTTTGCTGCTTTACATTTCAGCAACTGACGAAGTCGTTAGTATGGTCCTGGTTGCAGAGAGACCAGAACCATCCCATGCTCAGGAATCCAGACCCCTCCGGGAGGGTCCGGAGGTTCCTGAAAGCGAGTCTGGGTCCCAGTTCCCAAACTTGAGTCCACAAGAAGTTACTTCAGAAGACCCAGACCCCTCCAAGAGGGTCCAGGTTGCTTCTGAAGAAGCTCCAGTCCCTCCAACAAGGACCCGGAGGTCCCCGAAGAAGGTCCGGATCCCTCCGGGAGGATCCGAGTCAATGAAGAGGAAGCTTCGGGCCCCTCCGGGAGGGTCCGGACCATCCAGCGCCCAGTGTACTTCATCAGTGAAGTACTTCATGACACCAAGACTTAATACCTAGAGGTGCATAAGCTGCTCTATGCAGTTCTTATCACCTCCAGGAAGCTTCACCATTACTTCCAAGCTCACAAGATTTTAGTGGTGACTTCTTACCCACTTCGAGCAATCTTGCATAATCCTAATTCAACTGGGAATATTGCAAAGTGGGCAGTGGAATTGGCCGAATTCGATCTCGAATTCATTCCAAGACAAGCAATCAAGAGTCAAGCATTGACAGATTTTGTGGCGGGATGGACTCCCTCTCCATCAAACCCTGGGGGCCCCAGTGAGCAGAAGCCAGAACACAAGGCTCCGGTCTTCATCGAGCCTCACTGAACCCTCTACTTCGACGGCTCCATGCAAAAGAAGGGGGCCGGAGCTGAAATCCTTCTCCTCGCACCAACCGGGGAGAAGGTAAAATACATGGTATACCTTGACTTCAAGGCGACGAACAACATGGCGGAGTATGAAGCACTCATCTACAGACTAAAGGTGGCACTGTCATACGGTGTCAAGTAGCTGCTGGTCAAGGGAGATTCACAGCTCATCATTAAACAAGTGAAGGGTGAATGCTTCTGCAACAATCTCCAGCTAGCTGCTTACCTCCTTGAAGTCGAGAGGCTTCAGAAGGACTTCGAAGTCCTAGACCTCCACCACGTCCAGCGTGTCCACAATGCTGAAGCCGACGAACTCTCGACGAAAGCGTCAACCGGAGCTCCAGCTCCTGACGGAACTTTTGTCCGGAGGTTGTCAAAACCCACATCTCAGCCTGCCGAACTGAGCAAAGGGGGCGAGATCAGCATCTCAAAGCTGACGGTCCCGATGGCCCTGTTACAATGGCAGCCATCAAGGGTCCTAGGTGCTGCCGGAAGCTCCGAGCAACCCAGCACGCAAGACTCAAATGCTCAAGTTAGCTCTGATACATGGATCTCGGAGATCCGGAGCTACTTGAAAGACAACATCATTCCTGACGATGATGTATCTGCTGACCGGATAGTCAGATTGGCTAAAATATACACGTTGGTAGAAGGGGATCTCTACCGGTGCGGTGCCAACGGCGTCCTAATGCGGCGCATCACAAGGGAAGAAGGTTGCGAGCTCCTCGCAGAAATCCATGGAGGCGAGTGTGGAAACCACGCGTCTTTCCGCACGCTGGTCGGTAAAGCCTTCCGGCATGGCTTCTACTGGCCTACAACACTCTAGGATGCAACCGAGCTGGTGAAGAAATGCGAAGCATGTCAATTTCATACAAAGCAAATTCACACACCGGCTCAGCCTCTACAAATGATACCTCCTACATGGCCCTTCGCTGCGTGAGGGATGGACATCTTGGGACCTTTCCCAAGAGCCGTCGGAGGTTACAAGTTATTGTACGTCGCCATTGACAAGTTGACCAATTGGCCGGAAGCAACTCCAGTTGTGACAATAAACAAGCAATTTGCTATCAACTTTTTGCATTCCATTGTATGCAGATTTGGAGTCCCAAACAAAATCATTACTGATAACGGGACTCAATTCACAAGCTCTGCGTTTCAAGGATATTGTGAAGACCTCAGCATTCAAGTTTGCTACGCCTCCGTAGCTCACCCGGCAAGCAATGGCCAGGCCGAGAGAGCAAATGCTGAAATCCTGAAAGGACTCAAAACGCGCACCTATGAGCGCTTGAAAAAACATGGAGCCAACTGGATTGAAGAGCTTCCGCCCACTCTATGGGCCAACAGGACAACTCCAAACCGGTCAACTGGAGAGAGACACCCTTCTTCCTGGTGTACGGAGCTGAAGCAATCCTTCCTCCGGAAATCACCTTGGGGTCACTCTGGGTCCGGACCTTCGACGAAGCCACGCAGGACCAGCTCCGACGTGAAGACCTAGACCTCCTTGAGGAGGGAAGGTGCCAAGCAGCTGTTCGGAATGCCCGATACCGCCAAGCCCTTCGGCGCCATCATCAGTGGCATGTACACAACCGACAGCTCGAGGAAGGGGATCTGGTGCTACGGAGAATACAATCCAGAGAAGGGTTAAACAAACTCTCCCCCAGCTGGGAGGGACCCTTCCGAGTGATTAAAGTATCCCATCCCGGAAGTGTTTGCTTGGCTACCGAGGATGGGACACCTCTCCCAAATCCTTGGAACATTGGGCACCTCCGTAAGTTCTACACTTAATATCACGGAGGTGAGTCTGTAGTAACTTGAGGTGTATGTTATAGAGTCATTGTACAGAGTCGGGTAGTTCCTCCAGGAGAACAGCCGAACCTTTCCCGGAAGGTCCGCAAAGTTCATGCAACACTTGTCACAGTCTCAGGACTAAAAGTGTGGCTAGCTACCCTGGGTCAAACGAGAAATGAAACACGCTTAGCTTGGTTCTGTACCCTAAGAGTGTACTTGTTTCCCCTGTACCCCGAACCTATAATGAAAGACATCTTCATGTGAAACAGACTCCACGTGCATTTATTTTGTACAGGCTCAACATTTTTTATTTTTCTCTTTCTTGTCTGTAACAAAGTTGTGCAGTTCTTAAGAAATTTTAGTTCGACCAGTTCATGTACAATTCGAGATGTATTGTCAATTCTTTTGGATTCAAATTTTGTTCATGGCCCACTCGTCTGAATGTCGCCAAACCAATCTAGGGCCGAAGAGTGCTATCGACTTAGCCTAGTCAAGCACCCTAAGTACGCCAATCTACCTACACCCCGGCAGGCCGAAGTAAGGCAGGTCCAAGTACAATTGGATCTGGAAGAAAGAAGACAACACATTCGGTTGTATTCAGAATTGTGTTTGACCTAAAACTTTCTTGGGAATCGTAAGCCACGACGAAGTTATAGGCAAGGAGCGAATTTTACTATTTTTCTTGGCTTCAGTGTGCAAGAAAATAAAGAATCCACGTTGATGGAGAAAAGCCGGAGCTAACAAAGCTCCGACTCCCCCTAGGTGGCTTGTGATCGATGTTAAATATTGAAAACGATCATTACCGGAGCAACCAAGCTCTGGCAAAGCTAGGGGGGCCAGCCGTCGACGCAGAATAAAAGATGATGAGAAGACCCCACAAGCGGAGTCTGCTGCTGACAAGCTACGCGTTGGCAAAGGTCACTGCCGGAGCTACTAAGCTCCGACACCCCGGAGGGCTAACTATCGATGCTCTACGCGTTGATAGGGACTATTGCCGGAGCTACTAAGCTCCGACGGTACTCAATGCTGGAGCTTCTGAGCTCCGACAACCTCAGGGGGTCTTCACTATCGAAGACTTCGGACCTACACTCTACAAGTTTGATGTTAACGAGTCTTCAACAAAATACAATATCCTCTTGGTACATGTTCACAATCAAATTGTGTACATCTACCAGGGGGCCAAGTGAAGATAGAAGTGTTGAAGACAAAAAATGAAATTCATTAACAAATTGTGGATTTCATTCACCTGGAGACAAGGGACTACAAAATTGGGGAAGAAAAAGAGAGAATACAAGTGAGAGCTACAGAGATGGTCCTAGACCCTATGGAAGAACTGGGCGACTTTCTGAGCAACCTCCGACACGTTGGCTCGGGTGGCTTCACCTTCTCCTTCGACGAGACCTTCAAGCACCAAGTCCAAAGGAAATTGGGGATCCCGGCTGGTGTAACATGTTAGCACATACTCTGTGACGTTCTTCGCCAGGGACTGCCCCTCAGCTTCTAACTGGTCCGCGATAGCGTCACCCACCTTGGAGAGTTTGTCACCCGCCGAGCTCAACGCTTGCAACGCCAGGTCCGGCTCTGGCTTCGGATCATCCGGACGCACGGGACTGAAGCCCATTGGTGTCAGCGCGTTGTTGGCTTTGCTCAGGAACTCCCAAACCTGTAGGGAGTCCGCAGTCCTCAAGCCCTTCAGTTCTTCCAAGGATCTTTTGGCCGCCGCCAGTTTAGAATTCTCACGAGCAAGGCGCTCAGCCTCTTTGGCATTTTGCTGAATCTTTTCAGCAACCTGCTTCTCGAGTTTTCTGAGCTCCTCCTCTCGGAGGTGGATCTTGTTCCAGCGGTCGACCAGGTCCTTCTCTCGGCCCTTAACTTTCTTCTTCCTGGAAACGATGACACACTCTTGCTTGTAGAGTTCCTGCCCTCGCACCCAGGCCTTCTCCTCCTCCTCAACACAATGCTCCTCCAATTTTTTGGTGCGTTCCTCGAGGCCCTTGTCAGCCAGAGCCACCTTTTCGGCGAGCTCCTCCTCCCTCTTCAAGACATCATCCCGCAGCTCTAGGAGTTTTTGCTCTTCGTCTTCGAGCTTCTTCTCCCTCTCCTCAAGTGCCTCGCGGCGCTTGATGAGGCTAGTGTTAATGGCTTCAAGCCTTTCTTGGCGATCATCAGCCGCACGATTAGCTGCCTTGGTCTGCTCATAAAAGGCCTGAGATTGAGTGTCGAGGGCACGAGTCAAGCTCTCCCTATCATCCAATAATTTGCCCAGTATTCCAGGCGGACCTTCTACTGTTTGATCCACTCATTGTCGTCTGCCAGCCTCGACTGCGCCAGCTTGGTCTCGAAGTAGAGCCGATTACGCCACCGCCTAAGGGTTTGGCGCTCCTCTTCAAGAGCCTTACTGTCGTGGTAGAACGCCAGCTGGACTTGACACAGACTGGAGCAAGCGTTGTCAATAGACAACGACAGGGGAATAGGGTCTGGACCTGCTGGGGTCTCCTCCGCTGGTTCCAACGGGTTCTCGCTTACAAAAATTGGGTCCCACTCCAAAAGAGTGGTCCCCTGAGCCTCCACGGCACTAGGGCCGTCCTCTGGGATAGCCTCAGTCGCCACTGAGTAGGGTCCCACAGAAAAAAGTTCCAACCTCCGGAAGTGGTTCCGAAGGCCCTGCCACCAGATCTTCATTTGCCCCCTCGGGCAGGGGGCCAGCGACTTCATCAGGGCACCCTGGCTCAGCAGCAGGCACCTCCGCCGTCATCACTTCCGGAGCAGGGGCTACTTCCGGCTCCGGCCTGGGCTCCTCCTCCACTGGTGGCTCGGGTGTTGGTGCCTCGACCATCATGGGTTCGAGTGCTGATGCCTCCGCAACGACCGGCTCGGGCGCCAGAAGGTCAACAACAAACGGCCCTAAGGATAGAGCTTCAACCTCAACCGACTCAGGCGCTGGAAGGTCTTCAACTACAACCGGCTCTACAGCCGGAGCTTTAGTGGCAACCGGCTCTGAGGCTGGAGCTTCGAAGGTAGCCGGCTTAACCGCCGGGACTCCTTCAACATCCGGCTCGCTCGCCGAGACTTCAATAACCTCCGGCTCAACCGTCGGGGATTCAACAATTTCCAGCTCTGGGGCCGGAATCACTGCTTCCTCCGGCTCATCAGCCGAAGCTTCCAACATCTCAGCATCAAGACCCGGGGCTTCAACCTCCGGGGCAGGTGCCGCTGGCGCATCTTCTCTCCCGTGGTCCGGCGCTACCACAGGAGTCTCGGGGGATGAGTCGAGGTCCATGACCACGACAGCTGGCGTCGGAGCTGCCACAACTTCAGCCACCACTTGGGGCGGCACCGGGACAGGAGGAGAAGCCTCCGCCCTCATAGCTTCAGCTGCTGTGGCTGAGGGCAGAGCCTCACTCCTCTTCTTGGGGACGCTGCAGATGACGGATGAATAAACTTAAAAAATAGTTACTACAAAAAAAACAACTGTCTGAGGTAAAGATTAAAAATTACCTCGGAAGGCTTTCGCACCAGCTTGCACGAAATCTCTTTCCCGGGCGTTCTGGACTGTTCACGGCCGCCGCCGACATGGTAGCTCCGGAAGGCCCCCCGGAACTTGTTGCAGCCGCGGGCATTTCCTTAGTCGACCCCCCCCCCCCCTCGACCGGGAAGGACCTCCGGACCCAGAGACCTCACCTGGTCCTGGTACCGGAGTCACATGCCCGGGGCTAGCACCCCGGGAAGACACTGCTGCAGATGCAGCCGCCACAGTTGTAGAAGACCTCCCCCTCCGGGGAGAAGGAGCTGCTGCAGAGGATGCACGCCTTACGGACCTTCCGTCGGCATGCTTCAGCTTCCTCTTCCGGCTCCAGGGTTCGGCCGCCGGCTCCTTGCCCTTGCCGACGACTTTGGTCCTTGGCTTCGGGGCAGGGGTGGAGCCACCTTCAGAAGCCCGAGGGATCACCACCGTGGAAGTCGATCGTCTCTCGACGACACCGAGGTCATCAGGCGCCGGCATCGTCTGCCCGAGCTCCCTGCAGAACCGTACTTCCACGTTCAGAGGGAGGAAAGCTGGTGGCGGGGTCAAGTCATCACCCGCGACGTCGATGCCGTGCTGGAACTTCTTGAGATGAAACTCCAAGGTCGCCCCCTCCATGTTGGACTTCAGCCCGGTCTCGACCCGGTCGTCGTCCATCACACTGTTGAGGCTCCAAGCGAGTTTTTCTCTCCTCATCATCGGTGCCCACCTGTTGACCAGGAAATTACAAAATACCGCCTGAGGAGTTAATCCTGCCTCCACACATTGGCGGATCCTGGTCAGAGCAGGGTTGAAGGCATCCGACAGCACCGGAGCTTCACTCCAGACTGCAGTGTCGATGTTGGGGAGGCCTCCGGGCAGCTCCAGCTTCTCGTGCTCCTCCACCCGGATGACTATCCAGTCTTTCTTCCAATCGTCCCACTTTCCAGAGGGAAGTGACCGGAGGTACTTGAATGGGCACTTCTTGCACTTCACAAAGTAGTAGAAGCCAAGATACTCATCACTCCTTCCGGTGGTATGGACGGTGAAGAAGGTTCGGAAAAGATCAATGCAGGGGGGGATGCCCACCCACATTTCACAGAAGTGGACGAAGACAGACACTAGAAGAATGGAGTGGGGGCCAAGGTGATACAGCTGCAGACCATAGAAGTCTAGCAGCATCAAGAAAAAGGAGGAAAAAGGTGGGATCAACCCCACCATGGCGTACGCAGAAAAGTACACCATCTCGCCGGCGTGCTCCTTCTCGATGGAAGCTCTCCCCCGGCGTGGACCAGGTGGTTGAAGAAGTCCGGGGACCACCCCATGAGGGCCCGGACCTTCTTCAGGTCACTTTCGGTCTTCAAGCGGCTCTTGCGGAGACCCAACTCCATCGCAGCACAACGAGGCAAGGGAGGAAAAGCAAGCACAAGTTTGAGAGTTCGAACGCAAGTTCAGATGAGAGGCGTAAAGAACCCCAGACAGTGCGCGCATTCCTTCTTAAGTAAGCCCCCGCAATGCTTGGATAGAAACCGCAGGGAAGCCGAAGATACTATTCAAAAATTTCACTCTGCTGATGACAAGAGGGCCTGGGACCACCCCGACGATCGAGTCAAGGTTCTTACCCAGACGAACGGTTGTCATCATGAAAGGCGGGAAGCCCGAAGGCGGCGGCCTGACAAGGCGCGCGGAACCGATACGACTTTCGTATCGGGAACCGGCGACCTTCAATTGCGTGAGATCCGCACGCCAAAGATCTCATTTGCCGCACCCGGGATATGCCACGCGGCGAGGATTTAACTCCAAAACTATCGCCAACGGCACAACAGAAGACCTTTGAAGCCTCGGCTCAAAAGTCGAAGGATGGACCCACCTCCGGCGGAATAACTTCACCTAAGGGGTCTTCCCCAGAGGTGGTCCCAGGGGGCCACTGTCGGTACTCTGAGTACCGTATACCCCTTGAGATTGCAAAGATCTTAAGGAAATGTCATCTACTTGATTTGAAGACCTTCGGAGGCCCACATGTCAGACATAACCGGATCCATTTCCCCAACATGGTTAGTTCCAGGGTCGCCACGTGTACCATCAAACCGGAGCTACAACCCACAAGGGGTGAAGCTCTGGGCTATGTACCATAACGGCACTCCCGGACCTAACCCCAGACCGAGGGAAGCTCCAGAACTGACACGTGTGTGGTGGCACTGGACCTATATGTTCCCCACAGTATGCTCCGGAGCTGCCACATGACCAACCGTCGGATTTTCAGCCTCAAACCTCCGGTAGAATCCACAACGGCTCCGGATCTTCAAAGGGGAATCAAGGACTTCAAGACCCAATCAAGTGTTATTAATACTATGTTAATGACACACGATCGGACGACCTTTATTACCAGTAACGGCGTTGTCAAAGCCCGTAACTCGATCATTAAGGGTAATTAAGCGCATCAAATGTGTATCAATATTAGTAGTCGTCGGGGCCACATGTCGGGTCAGACCAACTTGTAACGGCCTGTCCTTGTACTATAAAAGGACAGACCGACGATACATAGAAGGGACCTCTAGTCTAGACTGATAACATATGACTGATCTGATCAGCTCACACGCGCTCTCAACTCACGTCACCTGAGTTGAGTTCATACATCCAATACAACACCAATACACCCCGTGGAGTAGAGTATTACGCTCACGCGGCCCGAACCACGTAAATCTTTGTGTCTCCTCGTGTTATTTTGCATTTCACCTTCTTGAATCTCCGCGCACCCACATCGAACCTCAAACTCCGCAAACACTTTTAGTAGTATCGGGAGATCTGCCGGATCAAAACCACCGACACACCTCCTCTAATTTTAATCATTGGTGATAGATCGGGTGGTCACAGATATGTATCAGCATGTTATTGTCATAAACTTTTTTACACTAGATATGCCCTCTAATTTAAAAACAGATGGAGAGTTGATATAGACCTTTACTAGAGTTATTTTTAGAGGGGAAAAAACACATGTGAATTGGATGAAATTACGTTCCTGGTGACACACGAATCATAACGATTAAGTTCCTTTACGTGAATTGGATTGAGGTCAAATTGGAGAAAACTACGGGGGCAGCAAAGATAGGAGACCGTTGAGTGGGAGTTCCCTTCTTTAGACCCGTTCCATTCAACAACATTTATTATTTTTGCTTATCAATATATTTTTATTTTTATCTCCTCCTCCACTCTATTTTGCATCACACATTTTCACCATTCTTTATTTTTCGTGTTCAGACCTAGAATGACACATAATTTGAAAAGAATAGAGAACTTGTTTCAACTCGAAGATGAACAGTTGCATCTGCCATCTGGCATCGATGTGCTGTTTGAGGACTAAAAGACTGTGGAAATAGTCTGATGGTCTACAGATGGGCTAGTTTTGCTACATGGCTCTGGGGCTGTGTTTGTCGAAAATCGGTTGATATAATTCCTAAAAATTTATGATTCGTAGTTGGTTCCACGAACTTTTTTTTTTCAAAAATAATATTATTTTATATGAACTTAGAAAATGAGGTGCTGATTCAAATTACATAAAATGGGTACCTGTCACACGACCACCATGCAAACTCCGTATACCAGTGAATGGTTCACCAGATGGTCAGACGAATCATTCAAGGGGGGACTGCCCAGGTCCCCCGACGGATGGGTCACCCAGCCACCGAGCGACTCATCTGGATTTTGAAGTCATCCCTGGTATCATCTCCTATATCTATATAATAAAAATAATTTAAATTTTACTTTGATTGTTTTGTCATGCGATTAATAATAATTAATTAGAGGCGCTTGTGCATGCACACAAAGAAACAGGACAGACGTGCATGCATGCAACAAAGAGAAACAGGACATAATTATTTCATTTTAATAACAATAATTTCTGATACGGACGATGAAGTGCTGATCTTATTTTTGGTAGCGGGGGACTTGTTACCGAAACATCGGTCTTCTCTTAAGGCGACCGATCTGTCCGATCGCGAGCTGGCACACTTTTCAGCACACGAAGGGAGCGCCGAGCGCGCGTTTTCATGGGCGCAGCAAGGCAGCGGGAGGAGGCGGGGACTTTTGGCGGGACTGGTGTATTTCGGGCGCGCAGTCTTTTCGTGTGGAGCAGGCGACATGTACTGATGATTTACGTCTTCGGTTGGAGACAGTGGTTTTTACATCGCGCGTGGGAGTGTTTAGGGTGACCGATCTCGGCAAATCGGTAGCGTCATATCCGTATTGTCGTTGGAGTCAGGTGAATGATTCATCTTACACCGGGCGAACCATTCCCCTTAGCAATGGTTCACCAAACCAACAGGCGACTTAAATGGTTCGCTCGATGGCACAGTGAAAAGTATCCATTTATGTAATTTTTGATTAAAATAAGGTTATTTTTGAAAGAAAATCTTGGTTCCACTTAGTCTTAGAAATATGATATGAGAGAAGGTTGGACCTTGGTTGGCGCAGTAAGGGTGAGTCGGTGAGTCTATAGTTGCTGATCGTGTTATGAGAGCAATGAATTTAAAATGCTCTTATAAATACAGAGTTTGTTGAAGCTCGTTTAGCCAATTTGGGAAAGAACTAGACCTGATCTCGAGAGTCAAGTCATTTTCAAGGCCAAGATGTCTGCGTCACGGAGTTGTCTGGGATGATTTAGTTGTTGTTAGTTCACGTTTGGTCAGATGATTGGGGCCGCAACGCCCAGTTCAAATCTGAAATTGCGTAGATCAATCCTCTGCTATTTAAGCGTTCATTCTCTCATTCGAAATCCCAGATAGACCACACGGCTATTGTTTCCTTATCAATCATACGCACAAATTAAAATACTTTCCCAATCCAGTAAACTAGAGAACAAAGATTAGGGCATGCATCGATTTACTAATTATCATCACCTTCCGGTCTCTGTAATGACAACACCCTATCTTTAGGCTGTGTTTAGTGGTACACGCCGGTGAGGTTAATGAAAAGATTATTGTAAAGGTTATTGAAAAATTTAAATTAGATTTACAGAGTGCACATACTGAAAATATAGAGTAAAAATGGTATGGTTTATAGTATAGAGTATGGTTTTAGAGCATATGTACAAGTGTGGATAATCTTAACAGCATTACAGGAGGTTCCACACCTGCGACAAGTCATCTTTATGTGCTCCCAATAGGGAGCCAGCTCAAATCCTGAACTAATCATGCTATTGTCGATGTCGAAGTCGGAGAAGCATGACGCTTGCTCATCGGCGACGATTCGGCTGCCGTCAAAGGCACACTGTAGAGGGGCGATGCCGGGTGCAACAGGTGTTGCGGCAGGCAGGTCTGGCTCAGATGCTGGCATGCTGGCCTGCATGGTCTTCAGATGGTGATGGCCTTGGAGTTGGAGCCGTCGTCCTGCTCTTGTAGAACACCCGGCATAGCACACCCAGTCTTCCTGTACATATCAGAGACGTGTTCGAGTTCAGAAGGAAACAGTTGCAAAGTGAAACTAGGCCAGTTGTAATTGCCATAGAACTGCGGAAGTTACCTTGATGGCATGGTGGTGATTTGTCAAAGCTGGGAACTGATGAAGCAGCTCCCGGTCGAGCCGCGGGTGCAGGCGGCGGCGGAACTCGTGTATGACACACCCTGTCCTCTTCTCCTTGGGCGCCCGCCCCCGGTAGCATACCAACTTCTTAGTCGCCGGCGACGGCGGCGCGGTCCTTGCCGGTAGCCTTCCAGCAGCCTGAGCGGTTGGCGCGGTCTCCCGTGGTGTGTACCTGCGGTAGCGTAGGCTGAAGAAGTACCACTCGCTTGTAATCACAACACATGATTCCTCTGGTAAAATGAACACAATTAAGCAATGTTTTTGCTATTGGCACCAAGGTTTCGTGGTGTAGTTGGTTATCACGTCAGTCTAACACACTGAAGGTCTCCGGTTCGAGCCCGGACGAAACCATTCTTGTATTTTTTTCTATGCAGCTTCTATGTTCCCTTCTTGGTTTTGAAAATGACAGATGCAAGAACCAAACCAGACGGGTGTTGCTTACATCTGAGAAGAAACGAACGAAGAAGCAAGTGACCTGGTAGTTTCCATGGCCCGCACTTGTTGAGATGGACGTCGACCCTGGCGACACCGCCGAGCGCGTGTGGCAGCAGCAGGCAGTCGAGCACGTACGAGCTCGTCGTCCCTCGGGTGGAACCGGAACCCTGGCGGCATCCCCGCCTCCACCGTACGTCCTTATCGTCGCGCTCATCCTAGCCACCGCCTGTCGTGGGTTTTGAAGAGCGGTAGCACCGCGCATGAGGAGTTGACGGTATTAATAGGTCGTCATGCATCAGCCGTGGACGGAGCAATAAGACTTGCTAATTTTGCACATATTTACTTGTCTGAAGGTCATATCGAGTCTAATTAAGTGGCAGCTGAAAGTCCTATAAATTCGCCGAACGAATAATGTTACTACTAGAACTGCTCCTTGCGTCTAAAGAATACTACAATGGTTCGGTTCACCTGAAGCCACTAGCTCGGAAATTCCTGATCTGCTCATGTACCAACCAGAAGGACGCAGCACATCCAAAGCAAACAAGCGGCACGTCGCTGTTGCGCAAAAGATAGAAACAACGACACGTTCACAAAATGCATGGTAAATTAAGCCTATATAGATCCGCGGTTTCCCGTAGTGCTAGCATTCTTTTTGTGATACAATCATTCAATCAGTTTTGATACAAACTACTCCAACCTTTTCCATTATTTTATTTACCGCTAGATAGTTCAGTTTAAACTAAACAACGTTAAATAAAATGAAATGAATGGAGTATCTAACAAAATTGATCTACATGTTGAGTCCGGCCGGGTCCGGCTGGCAGACACGGTTCACAACTGAAAAAGGACTGTCACAGGTCGAAACCATTGCAATTTTCCATATCTGTGCCAACATATATCACCACCGTTCAGCACTCTCACCAATAGCATAATCACATTTTTTTTATTTTGTTTGCCAGCTTTCACGACAGTGACAAGTGCCAGCTTTCACCACAGTGACAAGTGCTCTAGAACCTTATCTCTACTACTACTAACCAGACGTACGGTGACTTCGACTTCGACCAGCCAGCCGGCGGTCGAAGCTGGCCGCCGCCGCCGCCATTTTACGAGCGACGTGAACCGTGGGAGCCGCTTCTCATCACATGGCCTCTCACGTGCCACTACCCACGTGGCCACGGTCCCAGCCATTCGATGAGAGATCAACGGTCTAGAGAAACAGCGACCCGGGTCATCGTTCAGCTGGGCCACCGCGGGATGGATGCTGCAACGTCGGGACAAAGTGGCTCCTCCTTCGCTGATCTGGAACACAGCATGTTCTTCCTCCTGTTGCCACGTATTATTGGCTGCACTTGCACATATAATTAAGATGGGATGATAAGAGAGGATGTGACTCACTGTGATGACGGATTCGGATACTACTATATATCGTGAAATTTCTTCAGTCTCATGTTTGGTAACAAGTGGAAAAGCCTGCAGTCTCATAAAAATGACGACTCGGTACTTTTTTTTCCAGATAGATCGATTCAACATCCCAAAATGTTGTATGTACATTTATGTAAAACATGTCGACTGAACATTTGTTTTAAGAAACGACAAGTCACTATTTTCAAAAATAAAAAATTGAGCAGACATTTCTCATTAAATATTTGGTTTTGAAATACTTTGAGTAAACAATTTTTTAAAAGGATGTGTTGACTGAAGAATTTAGCAGAAACCACTACAGGAAAAGCGATCATTTGCGACGGCTGATTTTATTTGCGACGGCCAGCCGTCGCAAATAGCTTAAATTGCGACGGCCCGCCTCTGGCGTCGCAAATAAGATGGCCGTCGCGAATAAGAGCTTATTTACGACGGCTTTCGGACTGGCCGTCGCAAATAAGCGGTTATTTGCGACGGCCAACCCTAGGACCGTCGCAAATAACAGAGCCGTCGCAAATAAACCCTTATTTGCGACGGCCGGTCAAACGGCCGTCGCAAATAGGATTTAATTGCGACGGCCGTAAGTCGAGGCCGTCGCAATTAATACGGCCGTCGCAAATTAGGGCTTATATCGGGACGCACCACCCCGACCCTTCATTTTCCTCATAACACCCCGCCGCCGCGCCCCCGCTACCGCCGCCGCGCCCCCGCCGCCGCGCCGCGCTCCCGCCGCCGCGCCCCCGGCTCCGCCGCCGGCCCGCCGCCCTCGGCCCCGCCTCCGCGCCCGCCGCCCTCGGCCCCGCCTCCGCGCCCGCCGCCCTCGGCCCCGCCTCCGCGCCCGCCGCCCTCGGCCCCGCCTCCGCGCCCCCGCCACCGCCGCCGCGCCCCCGCCGCCGCGCCGTGCTCCCGCCGCCGCGCCCCCGGCTCCGCCGCCGGCCCGCCGCCTCCGCGCCCGCCGCCCTCGGCCCCGCCTCCGCGCCCGCCTCTGCGCCCGCCGCCCTCGGCCCCGCCTCCGCGCCCGCCTCTGCGCCCGCCGCCCTCGGCCCCCACCGGCGTCGCCTGCCTCCGCCTCCGGCCCGCCTGCCTCCGCCTCCGGCCCGCCGCGCCACCGGCGTCACCGCCGCCGGACCGGACCGCTGCGCCCCCGACCGGACCGCTGCGCCCCGACCTTGAGGTGAGTGCTACTCCCCCCTGTTTTAGGGTTTTTTTTTTCAGATGTAGCTAGCAATTTTGTTAAGAGGTAGTAGCAATTAGCTATAGTAGCTTAAAATAGCTTGTATAGTTTATTTAAGGATTGAATCACTTAATTATAGAAGATGTAATAAAAAGGGCATTTGCTAGTGCAGTTTTATGCATACGGCGAAAGAACTTGAGTGTGTGTATGTATGGGAACGATGCCATGTAATAGGCCCCCGGCCCCCCGCCGCCCCTGCGCCCCCGGCCCCGCCGCACCCTCGCCATCGGCCCGCCGCGCCCCGACCCCGCCGCCCCCAGCGCGCCCACCGCCCCCAGCCCCCCGCCGCCCCTGCGCCCCCGGCCCCGCCGCACCCTCGCCATCGGCTCGCCGCGCCCCGACCCCGCCGCCCCCAGCGCGCCCACCGCCCCCAGCCGCCCCTGCACCCCCGGCCCGCCGGCCCCGCCGCTAGCCGCTAGCCGCGCCCCGAGCCGTCGCAATTAATTGCCTTCATATGGATTGTTCAATCTTCGAATGATTGTTGATCGAATGAGTAGAAATTGTTGCTCGATCTTGATGTTAATTATGCTTAGTTGTTAATGATGTTGGTTATGCAAATTTGTTGATAATGTTATTGATTATGTAGATGTTAAGCATGCTTATGTTTTGCTTTAGTATTCTTAATGTTTATGTTCATTGCTGCTTATCGTTATTGAATTAAGTTATTAAATGTTCAAATTTTGATTAATTGTTATGTTTCTTTTAGCATGTTCAATATTCTTTATATATATAAATATATAAATATAAATATAAATATATATATATATATATATATATATATATATATATATATATATATATAAGCGGGTTAAAACGATAATGTATCAGAAGAAATATCAAAAGAGAGAGGAGATATTCTACGCCATATCGCCTGCGGCGAGCATGACAGCGGAGGAGAGGCCGGCAGCGGAGGACGACCCTGACTATGAAACTTTCAACTCTGACCCACTTTTCTCCTCACTCTCGTTCTCTTTCCTCATTCGTAAATGATTTATAAATGAACATGAGCAACGTAACCTATAGCAATTGATTACCCGTTTCGGATCGGCACGTCTCACATGCCATTGGCATGTGAGACGTGCAAGTTCGGAATTGTCCCTTTTTGGACAGCCTCGGAGTGACCGAGGGGGCGTGGCTTGTGACGAGACGTGGGTCCGGATTTGGATGAGATTTCGGTGGCGTAACCCTGTTGTTCTCTGCTGCACCATTTTTGGGCGTGCAGTGGAGAACAGCGGGGTTATGCTGCCGAAATTTCGTTCGAATCCGGATCACGCGTCTCGTCATGAGCACGCTCCGCTCGGTCACTCTTGGGTGGGTTTAGGATCTATCTGCCTAGGTTGTAGGGCCGTGACATAACACAACAATACATTAACGACAATTTCTTTTGCATTAAACTACAGAGTCAAACATGGGTGAAGACCACAGTTGGATGTATACTGGCTGGAAGAGCAGAAATGGTGGTCACTCCGATGAGTGGTTTATCAAGTTAGATCAATTTTTGGATCGAGCATTTTCGTTGTCAACGGAAGATATGGTGCGGTGCCCATGTACAAAATGTCGGAACACTAAGTTTTTGAGAAGATTGGAGCTTTCGTTTCACTTATGTCGAAACGGTTTCACTCCACAATATGAAGTGTGGACCTTCCACGGCGAGACTAATTCTCGAGTCATAGCCGAAGTGGATGAGGATGATGATATAACAGAGGTTGATAGGATGGATGAGATGTTAGAAGCTCTTGAAGTGGAGGATCCTCTTACAAATGAGACAGAGAAGTTCTTCGAGGAGCTGAAGAAATCACAAGAGCCGTTGCATGAACACACGGCTGTGACCGTACTTGCTTTCTTGACCAGATTTATGGCAATTAAGTCCAAGTACTTTTTTTCCATCAACTGCTATAATGATCTCATGAAATTGATCTGCGATATCCTTCCACAACCTCACAAAGCGCCACCAGATATGTATCAGTCAAAGATCAAGATATCTGGTCTCGGTATGAAGTATGAGAAAATTGATGTGTGCCCAGACAACTGCATGCTATTCTGGAAAGAGCACGCCATTGAGAAGATGTGCTTGAAATGTGGTAAATCGAGGTATGTCGAAGTTGTTAATGACGATGGCGATAATGTGATGACAGATGTCCCACATAAGCAGCTTCGTTACTTGCCTGTGACACCTAGGTTGAAGCGGATGTTTCTTTCAAAAAGAACCGCAAGACACATGAGATGGCACAAAGAAGGTAAACGTGAGAACAAAGAATTCCTGACGCATCCGTCCGACGGTGATGCATGGAAGGCGCTAGACCGTTTCGATCCAGACTTTTCTCGTGATGCGAGGAATGTTCGCATCAGATTAGCGACAGACGGATTCTCACCGTTCAGTACAAATGCCGCGCCATACTCATGTTGGCCTGTCTTTGTCATTCCGTACAACCTGCCACCTGCTTTTTGTACGAGGAACGAGTTCATGTTTCTCAGCCTCATTGTACCTGGACCTGATCATCCCTGGTCACGTCTCAACGTGATGTTAAAACCGCTGCTCGAAGAATTGAAAGTCTTGTGGACAGGAGTCGAAGCGTACGACAGTTACAAGAAGCAGAAATTCAACCTTCGAGCTGCTTATTTGTGGTCCGTCCATGATTTGCCGGCATACGGCATGTTTTCCGGATGGAGCACTCACGGTCGTCTGACGTGTCCGATATGTGCTTCAGACACGGATTGCTTTCGACTAACTCATGGAGGATAAATATCTTACTTCGATTGTCACAGACGTTGGCTGCCCTCGAATCATATATTTAGGCAGCAGAGGCATGTCTTTCAAAAGAACACTGTTGTCACTAAAGGACCACCGAAGCGTCTCAACGGGTCAGAAATTTCTGATATGTTGGACAAACTGGTGCCTGATGAAGGTTGTCCTGGATATTTCGTAGGTTATGGAGAGGAACACAATTGGACTCACATATGTGGACTTTGGGAGCTACCATATGTGAAGTCGTTGATTCTAATGCACAACATTGATGTCATGCATCAGGAGCGTAATATGAGCGAAAGTATCATAAGCACTTGCATGGATATGCCTGGCAAAACGAAAGACAATTATAAAGCTAGACTAGATTTGGCAGACATTTGTCACCGTCCAACTCTTGAAATCTTTGAAAGTGGTGGAAAGCCACGTGCTTCTTTCTGTCTTCGATCGAAAGAAAAGAAAGAAGTTATGAAATGGATGAAAACTTTGAAATTCCCAGATGGTTACGCAGCTAGCCTGAAACGAGCCGTAAATGTTAACACAGGAAACCTCACTGGGTTGAAGAGTCATGATTATCACATTATAATGGAAAGACTCCTACCTGTTATGTTCCGAGGCTATCTAGATGATGCGGTGTGGAAAGTTTTAGCCGAGCTCAGCTATTTCTATAGACAGCTTTGTGCTAAAGAAATCAAGATCGGGATGATGGATAAGTTAGAGAAGGAGATACCCATACTTTTATGTAAGATGGAAATTTTTTTTCCACCGGGTTTCTTCAATCCAATGCAACATCTGCTTATCCATCTTCCATTCGAAGCTAAAGTTGGCGGTCCTGTGCAATATAGGTGGATGTATCACATTGAAAGAGCGCTACGATATCTAAAACCAATGGTTGGCAACAGGGCAAGGGTGGAAGGGTGCATCGCTGAAGCATATGCTCTTAAAGAAGTTGGATACTTTTCAAGTGTCTACTTTGCGGAAGAAAACAATATCAATACTTCGGCGATGCGGTACAATGTGGACGAAACACCCCCTCTAAGCGACCTTTCCATTTTTCAAACGAGAGGCACCACCGTTGGTAGCTACACGACCTACGTGCTATCCGAACAGGAAAGGACTGTTGCTTTACTCTACATGTACGCAAATATAGAAGGCATGCAGGAATACTTCGAGTAAGTGTTTCTCCTATGTTTATGCTAATCTACATATTTTGCTACACATGTACTCTAAAAGATGTTTTTTCATGTTCAGTGAGTTCCACAGACAATATTGGCCACATAGGCATCAACCTACGGCCAAACAAGTAGAAGCGATGCGAAAGGAAGGAATAAATGGGGGATAGAGTTTTCTATCTTGGTTTCGAGAATATGTAATATTCTCTCGTCTTCTATGTATTATAAATTACTATTATTAAAGAAGTATTATGTAATATTCTCTCGTCTTTTATAACAGTGTCGGACTCACAGTGTCCATGAAGATTTGCGGCAGCTATCTTATGGATTGGTGAATGTTAGAAGCTATGGTCGATATGACGTAAATGGCTTCCGATTCCGTACAACTCATTTTGAAGCTCATCGTCCTCTTGCGGCAACATCAAATTCCGGTGTTGTGACGAGAGCAATGGACACTCAAGGGAATTTAACCGATTATTATGGTATCATTAACAAAATCCTTGAATTTACTTTTACCGGAAATAAGACCCTTCGAGTTGTCTTCTTTGACTGTGACTGGTTTGATCGTACTCATGGAACTCGAGAAAACCAATTTGGAATGGTGGAAGTGAAACATAAGGACCGACTACGGGGTTACGATACATTTGTTCTTGCGCATCAAGTTGAACAAGTGTATTATCTACCTTATCCATGCACGAAGCTCAGTGCTTGGTGGGTGGTTGTCGGTACCCTAAAAACCATACACCCCCTGAGGTTACAAAGATCTCAAGGGAAGGACATCAACTCAAATTGAAGACCCTCGGGGGCCCACTCGCCAGACGTGACCGGACCCGCTTCTCCAACATGGTTAACCTCTAGGTTGCCACGTGTACTGTCAGCCCAGAGCTATTACCCGCAAGGGTGAAGCTCCGGGCCAAGTACTGAAACGGCACCTCCGGAGGTAGCCCCCGACCGAGAGAAGCTCCGGACATGACACGTGCCAGGTCACCCCGGAGCTTCCCGCTTCTCCCAAGCAAGCTCCGGAGCTGCCACGTGTCCACACGACGGAGCTAGATGCATAAAGCCCCCGGGAGACGTTGTAACGGCTCCGGATCTCCAAAGGACAGTCGCAGACTTCAAGATCCGATTAATTACCATTAATTCCACGTTAATGATAATTAATCGGACAGCCTTAACACCTGTAACGGCACTGTCGGAGCTGTTACAGGGTTATTAACAACAATTAATCTCGTGTATCAATACTAATAACCGCCAGGGCCACATGTCGGGCCAGGCTGACTTGTAACGGTTGGTCCTTGTACTATAAAAGGACAAACCGACGATACACAGAGGGGGTCGAACATTCTGAAGCTCACAAGTTAATACAACAAACACACACCCGTGGAGTAGGGTATTACGCTCAGGCGGCCCGAACCACGTAAACCACCGTGTCACTCGTGTCCAAATCGCATTTCACTTTCTTAGATCTCCGCGCGCCCAGACCGAACCACAAACTCCTTCAAACACTTTTCATAGTGTTAGGGGATCTGCCGACTCCAACAGTCGACAGTTGGCGCGCCAGGTAGGGGCGCCTGAGATCTTCAAGAATGGTGAATTCTGCAGCTGGACCATCCAACGGGCAACCTGCTGCTCAGACTGTCGGAGGCAATCCCTCCAACATGCAACCACCGGCAGGAGCCTCAGTTCCAGCGGGTGTCACACTCCCACCACCACCATCTTCTCCGGCAAGACATGCCGAACGACATGATGGTGCACCGGCGTCACATTCTGCGCCGGCAAGTCGTGACAACCCAGAACACGCGCTCCATGCAGCGCGTGCTCTCCTTCAGCGACCACCACCTCCGGATGCATCTCAAGGTGCCATGGAGCAATGGAGAGCTGATATTGAGCATTTGGTCGCAGCAGCGGCCGAACGCCTCAACAATCAGGGTCCACCTCCTTCAGGGCGGGCCCCGTCGCAGCGACGAACGTTGTCTGGAAGACTTGGTCCACATGTCTCCAACAACCGGAGAAGAGCTGCGTCACAGCAAGTGACGTCGTTGCCCTCTGGGGCACGACGTGCCCATACTGCATCTCGGCTTTCGACACACGACCTCCGAGCGGAGCTTGATCGCCGATACCGCCAACAGGATGGCCGTGTCCACATCGAGCGAGCTCGAGAAAGACGAGATGCTCAAGATCTTTCTACTCTGGAAGGAGTAGGAGGAGGCTGTTCCGCCCTAGCCATGCACCTGCGTATGGTTAGATGGCCACAGAAGTTCCGGCCACACTTGCCGGAAAAATTCGACGGGACTGTCAATCCCGTAGAATTTCTACAGATATACTCCACTGCGATCCTAGCAGCTGGAGGAAATGAGGCTGTAATGGCCAATTACTTTCCAGTGGCCTTAACTGGGACTGCTAGGTCCTGGTTTATGAGCCTTCCGCCCAACTCTATCGACAGTTGGGAGGAGCTATGCCGCCAGTTCACCGCCAATTTCGGGAGTTCATACACCCGTCCGGGCACCGAACTGGACCTTTTTGCGGTCGTGCAAAAAGGAGGAGAATCTTTGCGGTCATTCATCCAGAGATTCTCTCAGGTACGTAACACAATCCCTTCTATCTCAAGCGCTTCTGTCATTGTAGCATTCAGACAGGGTGTACGAGACAAGAAGATGTTGGAGAAACTGGCGATCAAAGAGATCACCAGTGTCACGGAGCTCTTCAGCCTGGCTGACAAATGTGCCAGAGCTGCGGAGGGCCGTGAAATGCACTCCAAACCAGCCTTGGAGGATCATAAAAAATCCTCCAAAGAAGAAGCCGCTACCTCCGGGAGTGGCAAGAAGAAAAAGAAGACCAACGGCAAGAAGAAGCCGTCGGCCGGCACATCCAACGTTGCAGCCACTGCAACTCCTGGTGGCCGGGGGCCACGCCCCGAGAAGCGACCTCGACCGTCTTCCAAAGACGGTGGCAAATCCAAGATGTGGTGCCCCATTCACAAAACGGGCAGCCACAGGCTGGAGGATTGCCGGGAGGTCCAAAACCTTGCCGAGCGCTACCACAAGCGCCGGGAAGGGTCTCCCTTCCGTCAGAGGGAGGGAAAACAAAAGGTCGATGAAGCTCCGGCTGAAGAGGAGTTAGGGTTTCAAGACCCCAAAAAGGTCTTGAAAGCCGTCTACACCTCCGTCGACGATGATTCCGACGTCTCCGACAACGAACGTCGAAAAACCATGAACACCATCTTTGGTGGATCATGGGACATCACCTCTCGTCGCGTCATTAAGACCATGCGACGGGATATGGCTGCTGTAGCTCCTACAGCTAGACCGGAGCCACATCGAAAGTGGATGGACACACCCATCACTTTCGATGCTTCGGACTGTCCTCAAAGCATGGTCGGAGCTGGCCAGCTGCCCTTGATGGTATCCCCCACCATCAACAACATCCAGCTCCATCATGTCCTGGTAGATGGAGGTTCGGGGCTTAATCTCATCAGCTTCGAAGCTTTCACTAAGCTTCAGCTTCGACCTTCAGACCTCCAGCCCTCTCGACCTTTCTCCGGAGTAGGTCCGGGGGCCATAACCCCACTCGGAGCTATCACTCTCCCTGTTACCTTCGGGACCCGGGAGAAGTATCGCACCGAAAAGTTGGTCTTCGACGTCGCTCAGATCAACTTACCATTCAACGCCATTTTGGGTAGACCTGCCCTGTACAAATTCATGGCAGCTGCTCATTATGGATACCTGGTGTTGAAGATGCCGACACCAGTAGGCGTTCTCCGGATCCGTGGAGATCGCACTGCCGGAGTAACTGCTCTGGAAGAACTCCATGCACTCACCACAGCGCAAGAGGAGGATTCCAGACAGAAGCAAGCTCCACAACCTCCGAGCATTCGTCAACGAGGCTCGACCTCTGCACCCCGTGTGCAGCCAAGCGGCGACACCGACATTCCCGTCAAAGTCGTCCAAATTGGTTCCGATGTCACTCAAACTACCCGCATATCGGGTGGCTTGAACGACAAATAGGAACTCGCGCTCATCACTTTCCTCCGGGCTAATGTTGACGTGTTTGCCTGGCAACCGTCACAAATGCCTGGGATCCCCAGGGAAGTGATTGAGCACAATCTGAAGATTTACCCCGACGCTCGGCCTGTACACCAGAAACCTCGGAAGCAATCTGTAGAGCGACAGAACTTCATCCGACAAGAAGTGAAGAAGTTGCTCGAAGCCGGATTCATCCGAGAAGTCTACCATCCAAAATGGCTGGCAAACCCAGTCGTTGTGCCTAAGGCCGGCGGGAAACTTCGGATGTGCATCGACTACACCACACTGAATAAGGCATGTCCAAAAGATCCATTCCCACTACCTAGAATAGACCAGATAGTGGATTCCACCTCTGGGTGTGAGTTGCTGTGTTTTCTAGACGCATATTCAGGATATCATCAAATCCGGATGTCTAGGGAAGATGAAGAACATACTTCATTCATCACAGTGGATGGATTGTATTGTTACACAGCCATGCCTTTTGGTCTCAAGAATGCAGCTTCAACTTTTGTACGAGCAATGTACAAAACTTTCGAAGAACTCATCAGAGACATAGTGGAGGTGTACGTTGATGACATTGTGGTCAAAGTCAAAAACAAGGAGTCCCTCTTGGATACCTTGCAGGCTGTCTTCGACAAGCTGCGGGCCACCCGCACGAAGCTAAACCCAGACAAGTGCGTCTTCGGGGTTAGTTCCGGAAAGCTTCTTGGTTTCCTGGTAAGTCACCGGGGTATAGAGGCTAATCCGGCGAAGATAAAAGCCATCGAAGACATGCGGCCACCAACTCGCATCAAAGACGTCCAAAAATTAACTGGATGTCTAGCAGCCCTCAGTCGATTCATTTCAAGACTGGCGGAAAGGGCACTTCCCTTCTTCAAGTTACTGAGGAAGTCCGGACCATTCCAATGGTCTGAAGAGGCAGAGAAGGCATTCCAGGAGCTGAAACAGTTCCTCACCACTCTACCAGTCTTGGTAGCTCCGAACCCTGGTGAGCCTTTATTGCTTTATATTTCAGCAGCTGACGAAGTCGTCAGTATGGTTCTGGTTGCGGAGAGACCGGAACTACCCAATACTCAGGAATCCAGATCCCTTCGGGAGGATCCGGAGGTTCCCGAAAGCAGGTCTGGGTCCCAGCTCCCAGACTTGAATCCTCAAGAAGCCACTTCAGAGGACCCGGATCCTTCTGATAGGATCCAGGTCATTCCTGAAGAAGCTCCGGGTTCCTCCACCCAGAACCCGGAGGTCCCCGAATATAGTTTGAACCCCTCCGACAGGGTCCGGATCAATGGAGAGGAAGCTCCGGACCCCTCCGGGAGGGTCCGGACCGTTCAACGCCCAGTATACTTCATCAGTGAAGTGTTACATGATGCCAAGACTCGATACCTAGAGGTACATAAGCTGCTCTACGCAGTTCTTATTGCCTCAAGGAAGCTTCGACACTATTTCCAAGCTCACAAAGTCTCGGTGGTAACCTCATATCCACTTCGAGCGATTCTGCATAATCCCAATTCAACTGGGAATATAGCGAAGTGGGCAGCGGAACTGGCTGAATTCGACCTCGAATTCATTCCAAGACAAGCAATCAAGAGTCAAGCGTTGGCAGATTTCGTGGCAGAATGGACTCCCTCTCCATTAAACTCTGGGGGCCCCAGCGAGCAGAAGAAGGAACCACAAGTTCCGGCCTTCACTAAGCCTCACTGGACCCTTTACTTCGACGGCTCCATGCAGAAGCAGGGAGCCGGAGCTGGAATCCTTCTCCTCACACCAACCGGGGAGAAGGTAAGATACATGGTGCACCTTGATTTCAAGGCAACCAACAACATGGCGGAGTACGAAGCACTCATATATGGATTAAAGGTGGCACTATCCTTTGGTGTCAAGCAGTTGCTGGTCAAAGGAGATTCACAACTTGTTATCAAACAGGTGAAGGGTGAATGCTCCTGCAATAATCTCCAGCTGGCTGCTTATCTCCTTGAAGTCCAGAGGCTTCAGAAGGACTTCGAAGTCCTAGACCTTCACCATGTTCAGCGTGCTCACAACGTTGAAGCTGACGAACTCTCGACCAAGGCGTCAACCGGAGCTCCGGCTCCAGACGGAACCTTTGTCCGGAGGATGTCAAAACCCACAGTTCAGCCTGCCGAGCTGAACGAAGGGGGCGAGATCAGCATCCCGAAGCTGACGGTCCCGATGGCCCTGTTACCATGGCAGCCATCAAGGGTCGTAGGTGCTGCCGGAAGCTCCGAGCAACCCAGCACGCAAGACTCAAATGCTCAAGTCAGTTCCGATGCATGGATCTCGGAGATCCGGAACTACTTGAAAGACAACATCCTTCCTGACGATGATGTATCCGCTGACCGGGTAGTCAGATTGGCTAAAAGATACACGTTGGTAGAAGGGGATCTCTACCGGCGCGGTGCCAACGGCATCCTAATGCGGTGCATCACAAGGGAAGAAGGCTGCGAGCTCCTCGCAGAAATCCATGGAGGCGAGTGTGGGAACCACGCGTCTTCCCGCACGCTGGTCGGAAAAGCCTTTCGGCACGGCTTCTACTGGCCTACAGCGCTCCAGGATGCTACTGAGCTAGTGAAGAAATGCAAAGCATGCCAATTTCATGCAAAGCAAATTCATACACCTGCTCAGCCCTTACAAATGATACCTCCTACGTGGCCTTTCGCCGTGTGGGGGATGGACATCTTGGGACCCTTCCCAAGAGCTGTCGGAGGTTACAAGTTCCTGTATGTCGCCATCGACAAGTTCACCAAGTGGCCGGAAGCTACTCCTGTTGTGACGATCAACAAACAATCTGCAATCAATTTTCTACAATCTATCGTGAGCAGATTCGGAGTCCCAAACAAGATCATCACTGATAATGGGACTCAGTTCACAAGCTCCGCATTTCAAGGATATTGCGAAGACCTCGGCATACAAGTTTGCTACGCCTCCGTAGCTCATCCTGCCAGCAATGGGCAAGCCGAGAGAGCAAACGCAGAGATCCTTAAAGGACTAAAAACGCGAACTTACGAGCGTTTGAAAAAACACGGAGCTAATTGGATCGAAGAGCTTCCGCCCACTCTATGGGCTAACAGGACTTCTCCAAGTCGGGCAACCGGAGAAACACCCTTCTTCCTGGTGTACGGAGCAGAAGCGATCCTTCCTCCGGAGATCACCCTGGGTTCCTTCCGAGTCCGGACCTTCGATGAAGCCGCGCAGGACCAGTTCCGGCGTGAAGACCTAGACCTCCTCGAGGAGGGAAGGTGCCAAGCAGCTGTTCGGAACGCCCGATACCGCCAAGCTTTACGGCGCTATCATCAGCGGCATGTACACAACCGACAGCTCGAGGAAGGCGATCTGGTGCTACGGAGAATACTATCCAGAGAAGGGCAAAACAAACTCTCCCCCGGCTGGGAAGGGCCCTTCCGAGTGATCAAAGTATCACGTCCCGGAAGCGTTCGCTTGGCCGCCGAGGATGGGACACCTCTCCCAAACCCTTGGAACATCGAGCACCTCCGTAAGTTCTACACTTAATTCCACGGAGGTGAGTCTTAAGTAACTTGAAGTGTATGTTATAGAGTCATTGTACAGAGTCGGGTAGTTCCTCCGGGAGAGCAGCCGGACCTTTCCCGAAAGGTTTGGAAAGCTCATGCAACACTTGATACAGTCTCCAGACTAGAAGTGTAGCTAATTACCCTGGGTGAAACGAGAAACCAAACACACTTAGCCTGGTTCCGTACCCTAAGAGTGTACTTGTTTCATCTGTACCCCGGACCTATAATGAAAGACATCTTCATGTGAAATAGACTCCACGTGCATTCATTTTTGCATAAGGCTCGACATTTTTATTTTTCTCTTTCTTGTCTATAACAGAAACGTGCAATTCTTAAGAAGTTCTAGTTTAACCGGTTTATGTACAATTTGAGTTGAATTGTCAGATTTTTTAGATTTAAATATCGTCTGTGGCCAACTCGCCTGAAAGCCGCCAAGCCATTCTAGGGCTGGAGTGCGCTATCGACTTAGCCTGGTCAAGCACCCTAAGTACGCCACTCTACCTACACCCAGGCAGGCCAAAGTAAGGTGGGTCCATGGACAATTGGATCTAAAAGAAAAGACAATTCATCCAATTATACTAAAAATCGTGTTCAACTTGAAATTCTCTTGAGAACCGTAAGCCGCGACGAAGTTATAGATAAGGAACGAATTTTACTGTTTTTCTTGGCTTAAGTGTGCAGGAAAAATAAACCCAATATTGATGGAGAAAAACCGGGGGTAACCAAGCTCCGACTCCCATCGGCGTTAACTTAAAGATGGTGAGAAGATTCTATCATTAGAGTCTGTTGCCAGCCAGGCGTGGCAAGGGTCATTGCCGGAGCTACTAAGCTCCGACACCTTGAAGTATTAACTACCGACACTCAACGTGTTGGTAGAGGCTCCTGCCGGAGCTACTAAGCTCCGACGATGGACAGTGCCGGAGCTTCTAAGCTCCGACGACTTCAAGGGACCTTCACTATCGAAAACTTCGGACCTAAACTATACGAGTTCGAAGCAAATCTGTCTTCAACAAAAATCAACATCCTTTTGGTACATGTCCACAATCAAATTGTGCACATCTACCAGGGGGCCAAGTGAAGACAAAGATGTTGAAGACAAAAAATGAAATTCACGAAAAATTGGGGATTTCATTTCATTGGAAGACCAGAGATTACATCTGGGGACAAAGGATTACAAAATTGAGGAAGAAGAGAAAATACAAATAAAGGCTAAGAAAGATAGTCCTAGACCCTATGGAAGAACTCAGCGACCTTCTGGGCGACCTCCGACACGCTGGCTCGGGTAGCTTCGCCTTCTCCTTCAACGGGGCCTTCAAGCACCGGGTCCAGAGGGAATCGAGGGTTCCGGCTAGTGTAACACGTCAACACATACTCTGTGACGTTTCTAGCCAGGGATTGCCCCTCGACCTCAAGCTGGTCCGCGATGACGTCGCCCACCTTGGAGAGCTTGCCACCCGCGGCGTTTAACGCCTGCAATGCAAGGTCCGGCTCCGGCTCCGGATCATCCGGAAGCACGGGGCTGAAACCCAACGGCGCTAGCGCATCGTCGGCCTTACTCAGGAACTCCCAAATTTGCAGGGAGTCCGTCTTTCTCAGGCCCTTCATCTCTTCCAAGGACCTCCGGGTCGCCACCAGCTCTGAGTTCTCGCGGGAGAGGCGCTCAACTTCTTTGGCGTTTTGCTGAATTTTCGCAGCAACCCGCTTTTCGAGTCTCCCGAGCTCCTCCTCCCGGAGGTGGATCTTGTTCCGACGGTCGACCAGGTCTTTCTCCCTAGCCTCTATTTTCTTCTCCCGGGCGATGAGGGTACACTCATACTCGTAGAGTTCCTGCCCTCGCACCCAGGTCTTCTCCTCCTCTTCAAGGCAGCGCTCTTCCAATTTTTTAGCGCGCTCCTCGATACCTTTGTCCGCCAGAGCTGTCTTCTCGGCAAGCTCTTCTTCACGTCGCAAGACGTCATCCCGTAGCTCCAGGAGTTTTTGCTCCTCATCCTCGAGCCGCTTTTCCCTTCCCTCAAGCGCCTCTCGGCGCTTGATGAGTGCGGTACTGATGGCTTCGAGTTGATCGAACCGAGCGTTGGCCGCATCATTGGCAGCTTTAGCTTGGTCGTGGTACTCCCGGGATTGGGCGTCGAGGTTGTGAGTCATGCTCTCCCTCTCGTCCAGCATCTCACCCCAGAGCTCCAAGCGGACCTTCTCCCGCTTGATCCATTCCTTGTCCGCAGCGATCCTCGACTGCGCCAGCTTGGTCTCGAATTGGAGTCTATTACGCCACCTCCTAAGGGTTTGGCGCTCCTCTTCAAGAACCTTGCTGTCGTGGAAGAAGGCTAGTTGGACTTGGCGCAGACTGGAGCAAGCGTTGTCGATGGACATCGACAGCGAGATGGGCTCCGGACCTTCTGGGGTCTCCTCCGCTGGTTCCAGCGGGTCTTCATTTACAAAAATTAGGTCCCACTCTGCGAGAGCGGAACCCCGAGCTTCCAAGGCACTAGGGCCCTCCTCCGGGATGGCCTCAGTCACCACCGAAGAAGGTCCCGCCACCAAATCTTCATTCGCCCCCTCAGGCTGGGGGCCGACGACTTCGTTCAGGCACTCTGGCTCCGCCACGGGTACCATCGACGTCGTCGCCTCCAATGGCTCCGGCCGGGACGCTTCTTCTGAGGGGAGCTCAAGCTCCCCCGCCTCCACCACCACCGGCTCTGCAGCCGGCGCTCCAATAACTACCGGCCTTGCGACCGGAGCTTCAGAAGTAACCGGCTCAATTGCCGGAACCAATTCAACTTCCGGCTCGCACGCCGGGGCTTCAGCTGCCTCCGGCTCGACCGCCGAAGCTCCAGCATTTTCCGGCTCTGAAGCCGGGACCGCTACTTCCTCCGGCTCGACAGCCGGAGCATCTACTTCTGCAGCACCAGGGCCCGGAGCTTCAACCTCCGGAGCGGGTGCCGCTGGCGCATCTTCAATCCCGTGGTCCGGCGCTACCACGGGAACTTCTGGAGACGAGTCGAGGTCCATGACCACGACAGCCGGCACCGGAGCTGTCGCAGCCTCTGCCTGGGGCAGCACCGGAGCTGGAGCAGAAGCCCTCGTAGCCTCAGACACTGTGGCTGAGGGCGGAGCTTCACTCCCCTTCTTAGGAACGCTGCAGATGGAGAATGAAGAAATTGAGCAAACAGATGCTATAATTAAAAGTTAATTGAGGTAAGCAAGAAAAATTACCTTGGGAGGCTCACGCACCAGCTTGCGCGGAACCTCTTTCCCGGACGTTCCGGGCTGGCCACGGTCGGCGTAGGAGCTCCGGGAGGACTCCCAGGACTTGCCGTAGCCACGGGCGTTTCCCGGGTCAGAGCTCTCCTTGACCGAGAGGAACTCCTAGACCTGGAGGCCCTCACCGCTTCTCGAACCGGAGTCGCCCGTCCGGAACTGGCACCACCGGAGGGACCCATCACAGGAACAGCTGCACTCCGGGAGGATCCCACCGCCGGAACAGTAGCGCTTCGAAAAGACCCCACCACGGGGACAGATGCTACAGCGGCGGAGGATCTTCCTTCCTGAGGACGGGGAACTGGCGGTGAAGTAGCAAGCCCGACGGACCTTCCGTCAGCATGTCGCAGTTTCCTCTTCCGGTTCTCCGGCTCCTCCGCCAGCTCCTTGCCCTTGCCGGTGACCTCAGCTCTTGGCTGAGAGACAGAGGCGGAGCCGCCTTCCGACAACCCGGGGATCGCCAACGGGGCGGTCGATCTTCTCTCGACGACGCCAAGGTCGTCAAGCGCGGGCATCTTCCGCCGGAGCTCCCTGCAATGGAAGATCGTTGGGCTGGTTTAAGGAGTAGGGCACAGGCACATGACAATGATGTTGATGAATTTTGAAAGTGACTACAAGTAATGTTTTCTTGAATATAGTAACATAAATTTTGTATATTTTATTTGCATATTTACTAATTATCTAATTACAACAGGATGGCGTCAAAGAAGGGTAAGAAGGTGCCGCCGACGAGGGGGTTCTACCCCTCTAGACCTGAGGACACTTTCTTTGGTGCCTCGTCGACTGGCAGCAGACGCTCTCAGCTGCTGGGGCACGTTCAGACCAGCTCTAGAGCTTCGTCACAGGTAAATGTCACTCGTTTTTGACAAATTCTTTAGATTCAAATTCACATTAAACTTACTTACGAATCATTTGAATGTTGTAGTCCTCACCAGCTGACAAAGAGGCTGCGGCGCCTTCGGTGAGCCAGCCTTCGGCGAGGCAGCCCTCGGCCAGCCAGCACTCGGCGAGGCAGCCCTCGGCGAGTCAGCCCTCGGCCAGCCAGCCCCCGGCTGGCGATGACTTTGTTCCTGAGGCCTTTGACTCGGCTGGTGAGGAGCCGTCTGGGTCACCTGACGTGGCGCCCCAGCAGACGCGGAGGACGAGGAGGACTCACTTTGTCAGTCCTCCCGCGGTCCCTTCACAGAGGATCGTGATTCGTCCAGTCGGAGACAGGTAATAAAAATTATAGTTTTCAATTTTAGTTTCTTTTGATTACTTAAGTAATGAATGAATGAATAAATATCTTACAGGACTTGGAACAACTTGTCTTTCACCGGTGAGAAACACCAGGGACCGGTGAACGGTGTCCTCAGGTCCATAGTGCGTTTGCACTATCCCGGGGTCATCGACGGAGTGCCTGCTCTTTCGTGGGAGGACTACGCACGCGTCCATCACCAGGAGCACGGCAACCTTCAGGAGGCCGTATGGGCCGATTTTATGGTAAGTATGTTAAAAAAGTTTCTAAGTTACAACTATTAAACTCTTTTAGTGCACATCTCTTCAATATATTCTTTATCGCAGGCAAGATATACTTTAGAGAACCCGGACGACCATCGCATGTTTGAGGATGCGAGGCGAGTGTTTCACTTCAACGCTACCAAGGCGCTTCGACAAGCTTTGTCGAACGCCCGTGTTCAAATTATTAATGAGCACTTGAAGGCGAACCAACAGCACGTGTTACACTTCCGGCAAGAGAGCGAGAGGCACCTGACGGAGGAGGAGTACGCGCAGGTACGTGGAGTGTAGTAAGTATTTTTTTCTGATAATGTCCTCGATGGTACTTTTAACGACTTTCAACTATGTGCAGGGCCACGTGAGCTGGTTGCAGGGTCGGAACGATGCATTTCGGGCCCTTTGTCGCTACTGGGCTAGCGACGAGTTTAAAGCTAAGTCCGGGAAGGCTCGAGACTGCAGAGGGGTGGAGGGAAAGAGCAGACACGGGCAAGATAACCACTTGCGTTTAGCTAAACGCATGGTAAGTGTGTGTAACTTATGTTTATATATTAATAATATATTGTTCGTACTAACATGTATTGACAGGAGCGCGAGACGGGGGTGCCGCCCACCCCTGCTGAGGTTTGGAAGAGAGGTCACAGGGACCCTTCTCAGCCGACGGGGTGCAGTCAGGCTGCAGCCGACCAGTTGGTAAGTTTAGAAACCATTCATATTACATATAACTATATAGATTGTTGAACTTACACGATTTTATTGTTTTGCAAGCTAAGTACGGGGAGGAGGCTAGGAAGATACACGGCGAGGATTTCGATTGGGAACGTCAACCGATCGATCCTCAAGCCGCGTATGCAACCGGTGGTGGAAAAGCACACGGAAGGTGAGTTTGCAAGTCATTTTATCGTTTTCAATTCAAAGTATTCAAGATATTTTAATTTCATATTACCGACTCTCTTTTTTATAGGCTCGCCATATTCGACGGAGTTGTCGACTCGAGGGCGGGTAGACCTGCGAAAGGCAGCTCCACGCAGGCTTCGGGTACGGGAGGTCGCCGCTCGCAGAGGGACATTAAGATGCAGTCCCTCCGAGAAACTGTAGAAGAAAATGAAAGGCGACATGAGGAGGAAAGGAGGGCGATGGAGGCCACGATCCAAACCCAGGCAGCAGCGTTGGCGCAGATGCGGGAAGCAATGGAGGTAACAATCTAAAAATTAAAATTCTCATTAATTCAGCTTAAATGACTTACTAATAGGTAGAATTTAATGTTTGCAATGACAGGCCATCGCTCGGGCGCAGGGTCTGGGAATCCAGCTACCGGTACTACCACCGGTCCTCCCAGGCGATCCTTCTTCAGCGGGTCAGGTAAGTCTCTATGTAATCCTTCTTCTCCAGCGTAATAAGATTGAGATAGATGAAAAAGACAGATAGTTAGATAGAAGAAAATGATTGAGATAGAAGAAAGAAAGAGATAGAAGAAAGGGAGACAGAAGAAAGAGTGAAAGATAGATAGAGTAGGATGGGAATGAAGAGAGAGTAAGATGTAGATGGAGATAGAGAGAGGGGAAGATATAGGGAGGGAGATGTAGATGGAGATAGAGGGAGGAAGATAGAAGGAAAATGATAGCAATAGAGAGATAGAGTGAGCAAGAAAGATAGAGTGAGAGACAAAGAGAGAAATGAAAAGATAGAGGAAAAGAGGGTGATCTAGATGAAGATAGAGGGAGAGGGAGGGAGAGAGATGTTGATGCATTTATATTCTAACTCTAAGTTTTATTAATTGCAGGGATCCGCGACGGCTGCACAAACGCCGTCGCTTTCACTACCGCCGCCTGGATTGAGGCGCGACGACGACGACTTCGACTTCGGAGGTGGCTTCGGAGGTTAGATGGGCGAGTGAGCCCTTTTATTTACTTTGTTGATGACGATGTGAGATGTATCGGAATTTTAGTTTGTGATTGTGATGATGTTTGTGTATGCTGTGTATATACTGTGTATATTGTCTATATTGTGTTTGTTGTGATTCTGGCCATCGAGCCGGGTAGTGTTTTCTGTTTTTTAAAAAAAATATAAAACCTTATTTGCGACGGCTTTTTATACAGTACCGTCGCAAATAAGGGTACAAGCCGTCGCAATTAAACCACAGTTATTTGCGACGGCCTGGCCGTCGCAAATAAGTATTAATTGCGACGGCCTGGCCGTCGCAAATAGAGTCGTGGGTCCCGGAGGAGGACACGTGGGCCCTGCCCTCTGAACTTATTTGCGACGGCCTGGCCGTCGCAAATAGTGGAACTTAATTGCGACGGCTATGCCGTCGCAAATAAGCTTTAATTGCGACGGCTGGGCCGTCGCAAATAAGATCGCGGGGCCCACCAGCCCGCAGCAACAACTTGCGACGGCCTCCCCTAGCCGTCGCAAATAAGTTTATTTGCGACGACATATTTGCGACGGCATCTGGCTTATTTGCGACGGCTTCGGCCGTCGCAAATCGTCGGGATTCCTGTAGTGTATTGAATACACTACAGGAATATCGATCAATTACGTCGGCCAAAACCGACGTAATTAAGGCCTAAACCGACGTAAGTTACTTACCTATGTTGGTTTTCCCTTAATTACGTCGGTGGCCGGCCGACGTAGCGGTTTGGATATAATTAAGGTAACTTACGTTGGCCGCTGACATAAGTTACTTAATTACGTCGGTCTGCGGCAGCCGACGTAAGTCACGTATCGGGATGGGTCGCGGGCTGGGCCGGAGAACTTACGTCGGCCACAGCGGGCCGACGTAAGTTAAGTGGTCTATCTTACATCAGTTGCTCCAAATTGACATAAGTTAAGTGGTTTAATTTATGTCGGTATGGTCTGACCGACGTAAGTTAAACTGGGCTAACTTACGTCGGCACGGCCATAGCCGATGTAAGTTAAGTTTTCGATTTTTTTTTAAAACAGAAACTGACTACCTCGCTCGATGGCGAGAACACAGAACAGATATACAGATACACAGAACAGATATACAGAACGCAAAACAGTTGCAAATTAAGTTCCAAACATCAACAACAATAAAACATCCACCGGGCTACACGCTAGCCCCTCCACTGCCTCCAGGATCTTCTCGGCGCGTTCCCGAACCCTGCAAAAGAAACATAATCACTAATAAGCATCAATGTGAACTCAGTGATAACATCAGAGTCTAAGAACATTAGTGACAAAAGAAGGAAGCATGTTGTAGTTTCAAATGAAGTAATATTGCATATATAAATTGCAAACTAGCAGGTATCAGAGTTGGAGACTTTAGGTAACAGGTCAAGCTTATGAACCACTAGCCCTTTGTTAAATAGAAGCACTGACAACTTATTAACTATATACTACTCATTTCTGCCATGGTAAAAAACTACTAAAGCTTGATTACACTTAACTTCCTCACACTACAGAAACCCGACGATTTGCGACGGCCAGAGTTGTCACAAATAAGCCAAATACCGTCGCAAATAAGCTATTTGCGACGACTTTCCTTATTTGCGATGGTTTTTGGCCGTCGCAAATAAGTCATCGCAATTAAGCTTATTTACGACGGCCACCGTTGCAAATAAGATTAATTGTGATGGCTAGCAGCGGCTGTCGCAAGTTATTGCCGCGGGCCGGTAGGCCCCGCAACAATATTTGCCATGGCCGGGCCGTCGCAATTAAAGATTATTTGCGACGGCCGGGCCGTCGCAATTAAGCTCAGTGGGCAGGGCTCACGTGTCCTCCTCGGGGATCCACGCCGCTATTTGCGAACGGCCTGGCCGTCGCAAATATTAGTGGCTTATTTGTGACGGCGTGGAACCTTATTTGCGACGGTACTGTATAAAAAACCGTCACAAATAAGGTTTTTTATTTTTTAAAAAAACAAAAAATACTAACCGGCTCGATGGCCAAAATCACGGAACAGTCACAACACATCACAACAGTTTCAAAACACATCACACACATCGTACAAACATCGCATCAACATCAACAAACTAAACATGGGCTCACTCGCCCGTCTGACCTCCGTATCCACCTTCGGAGCCACCTCCGAAGTCGAAGTCGTCGTCGCACCTCATTCCAGGTGGCGGTAGCGACGACGACGGCGTTTGTGCAGCCGTCACGAATCCCTACAATTAATAAAACTTAGAGTTAGAATATAAATGCATCAACATCTCTCTCCCTCCCTTCCTCTCCCTCTATCTTCATCTAGATCCCCCTCTCTTCCTCTCTCTTTTCATTTCTCTCTTTGTCTCACACTCTATCTTTCTCTCTCACTCTATCTCTTTATTGCTATCCTTTTCCCTCTATCTTCCTCTATCTCCATCTACATCTCCCTCCCTCTGTCTTCCCCTCTCTCTATCTCCATCTACATCTTACTCTCTCTCTTCATTCCCCTCCTACTCTATCTAACTATCTTTCGCTCTTTCTTCTGTCTCTCTCTTTCTTCTCTCTCTCTTTCTTCTATCTCGATCCTTTTCTTCTATCTAACTATCTCCATCTTTCTTCTATCTCAATCTTTTTGCGTTGAAAAAGAAGGATTACAAAGAAAATTACCTGACCCACAGAAGAAGGATCGCCTGGAAGGACCGGTGGTAGTACCGGTAGCTGGATCCCCAGACCTTGCGCCCGAGCCATGGCCTGTCATTGCAAACATTAAATGCTATCTATTAGTAAGTCATTTATGCTGAATTAATGAGAACTTTAGTTTTTATTTTGTTACCTCCATTGCTTCCCACATCTGCGCCAACGCTGGTGCCTGGGTTTGGATCGTGGCCTCCATCGCGATCCTTTGGCGTCCCGACTCCTCCTGTCGCCTGAAGAGGGACTGCATCTCAATGTCCCTCTGCGAGGCGCGACGACTAGTCGTGCCCACCGAAGAAGCCTGCGTGGAGCTGCCTCTCGCAGGTCTCGCCGCCCTCGAGTCGACAACTCCGTCGAATATGGCAAGCCTATAAAAAAGAGAGTGAGTAATATGAAATTGAAATATCTTGAATACTTTGAATTGAAAACGATAAAATGACTTGTAAACTCACCTTCTGTGTGCTTTTCCACCACCGCTTGCATATGTGGCTTGAGGATCGATTGGTTGACGTTCCCAACCGAAATCCTCGCCGTGTATCTTCCTAGCCTCCTCCCCGTACTTAGCCTGCAAAACAAGAAAACCGTGTAAGTTCAACAATCTATATAGTTATATTTAATATGAATGATTTCTAAACTTACCAACCGCTCGGCTGCAGCCTGACTGCACCCCGTTGACTGAGAAGGGTCCCTGTGACCTCTCTTCCAGACCTCAGCAGGGGTGGGCGGCACCCCTGTCTCGCGCTCCTGTCAATATGTGTTAGTACGAACAATATATCATAAATATATAAACATAAGTTACACACACTTACCATGCGTTTAGCTAAATGCAAGTGGTTATCTTGCCCGTGCCTGCTCTTCCCCTCGACCCCTCCGCAGTCTCGAGCCTTCTCGGACTTAGCTTTAAACTCATCGCTAGCCCAGTAGCGACAAAGGGTCCGAAATACATCGGTCCGACCCTGCAACCAGCTCACGTGGCCCTGCACATAGTTGGAAGTCGTTAAAAATACCATCGAGGAAATTATCAAAAAAAATACTTACTACACTCCACATACCTGCGCGTACTCCTCCTCCGTCAGGTGCATCTCGCTCGCTTGCCGGAAGTGTAGCACGGGCTGCTGGTTCGCCTTCAAGTGCTCATTAATAATTTGAACGCGGGTGTTCGACAAAGCTTGTCGAAGCGCCTTGGCAGCGTTGTAGTGAAACACTCGTCTCGCATCCTCAAACTGGCGAGGGTCGTTCGGGTCCTCTAAAGTATATCTTGCCTGCGATAAAGAATATATTGAAGAGATGTTCACTAAAAGAGTTTAAGAGTTGAAACTTAGAAACTTTTTTAACATACTTACCATAAAATCAGCCCATACGACCTCCTGAAGGTTGTCGTGCTCCTGGTGATGGACGCATGCGTAGTCCTCCCACGAAAGAGCAGACACCCCGTCGATGACCCCGGGATAGTGCAAACACACTATGGACCCGAGGACACCGTTCACCGGTCTGTGGTGTCTCTCACCGGTGAAAGACGTGTCGTCCCAAACCCTGCAAGATATTTATTCATTCATTACTTAAGTAATCAAAAGAAACTAAAATTGAACACTATAATTTTTTATTACCTGTCTCCGACTGGACGAATCACGATCCTCTGTGAGAGACCGCAGGAGGACTGACAAAATGAGTCCTCCTCGTCCTCCGCGTCTGCTGGGGCGCCACGTCAGGTGACCCAGACGGCTCCTCACCAGTCGAGTCAAAGGCCTCAGGAACAGAAGCATCGCCAGCCGGGGGCTGGCTGGTCAAGGGATGGCTCGCTGAGGGCTGGCTGGCCGAGGGCTGGCTCACCGAAGGCACCGCAACCTCTGAGTCAGCCGGTGAGGACTACAACATTCAAATGATTCATAAGTAAGTTTAATGTGAAATTGAATTTAAAGAATTTGTCAAAAACGAGTGACATTTACCTGTGACGAAGCTCTAGTGCTGGTCTGAACGTGCCCCAGCAGCTGAGAGCGTCTGCTGCCAGTCGATGAGGCACCAACGAAAGCGTCCTCAGGTCCAGAGGGGTAGAACCCCCTCGTCGTCGGCACCTTCTTACCCTTCTTTGACGCCATCCTGTTGTAATTAGATAATTAGTAAATATGCAAATAAAATATACAAAATTTATGTTACTATATTCAAGAAAACATTACTTGTAGTCACTTTCAAAATTCATCAACATCATTGTCATGTGCCTGTGCCCTACTCCTTAAACCAGCCCAACGATCTTCCATTGTGGCCTGTTCTAATTTTCGTTTTCGCGTATCATCTGCCTCTACATCTTCAACGTCTTCAACATCTCCAACTAATTGATCGAGTCCTGCACCAAGCTCAACGATAAAAGTGTCTGGAAACTCTTCTTCTTGGTACACTTCTTCAACGTGTTCGCTATCATGGTAACCATCATCCCCAAGAGTATATAGCCGCTCACGAGGATTCACCTTATATACCACCCACCAAGCACTGAGCTTCGTGCATGGATAAGGTGGATAATACACTTGTTCAACTTGATGCGCAAGAACAAATGTATCGTAACCTCGTAGTCGGTCCTTATGTTTCACTTCCACCATTCCAAATTGGTTTTCTCGAGTTCCATGAGTACGATCAAACCAGTCACAGTCAAAGAAGACAACTCGAAGGGTCTTATTTCCGGTAAAAGAAATTCAAGGATTTTGTTAATGATCCCATAATAATCGGTTAAATTCCCTTGAGTGTCCATTGATCTCGTCACAACACCGGAATTTGATGTTGCCGCGAGAGGACGATGAGCTTCAAAATGAGTTGTACGGAATCTGAAGCCATTTACGTCATATCGACCATAGCTTCTAACATTCACCAATCCATAAGATAGCTGCCGCAAATCTTCATGGACATTGTGAGTCTGACACTGTCATAAATGATCGTGAATTAAAATAATACTTCTTTAATAATAGTAATTTATAATACATAGAAGACGAGAGAATATTACATATTATCGAAACCAGGATAGAAAACTCTGCCCCCCCCCCATTTATTCCTTCCTTTCGCATAGCTTCTACTTGTTTGGCCGTAGGTTGATGCCTATGTGGCCAATATTGTCTATGGAACTCGCTGAACATGAAAAAACATCTTTTAGAGTACATGTGTAGCAAAATATGTCGATTAGCATAAACGTAGGAGAAACACTTACTCGAAGTATTCCTGCTTGCCTTCTATATTTGCGTACATGTTGAGTAAAGCAACAATCCTTTCATGTTCGGATAGCACGTAGGTCGTGTATCTACCAATGGTGGCGCCTCTCATTTGAAAAATGGAAAGGTCGCTTAGAGGGGGTGTTTCGTCCACATTGTACCGCATCGCCGAAGTATTGATATTGTTTTCTTCCGCAAAGTAGACACTTGAAAAGTATCCTACTTCCTTAAGAGCATATGCTTCAGCGATGCACCCTTCCACCCTTGCCCTGTTGCCAACTATTGGTTTCAGATATCGTAGCGCTCTTTCAATGTGATACATCCACCTATATTGCACAGGACCGCCAACTTTAGCTTCGAATGGAAGATGGATAAGCAGATGTTGCATTGGATTGAAGAAACCCGGTGGAAATTTTTTTCCATCTTACATAAAAGTATGGGTATCTCCTTCTCTAACTTATCCATCATCCCGATCTTGATTTCTTTAGCACAAAGCTGTCTATAGAAATAGCTGAGCTCAGCTAAAACCTTCCACACCGCATCATCTAGATAGCCTCGGAACATAACAGGTAGGAGTCTTTCCATTATAATGTGATAATCATGACTCTTCAACCTATTGAGGTTTCCTGTGTTAACATTTACGGCCCATTTCAGTCTAGCTGCGTAACCGTCTGGGAATTTCAAAGTTTTCATCCATTTCATAACTTCTTTCTTTTCTTTCGATCGAAGACAGAAAGAAGCACGTGGCTTTCCACCACTTTCAGAGATTTCAAGAGTTGGACGGTGACAAATGTATGCCAAATCTAGTCTAGATTTATAATTGTCTTTCGTTTTGCCAGTCATATCCATGCAAGTGGTTATGACACTTTCGCTCATATTACGCTCTTGATGCATGACATCAATGTTGTGCATTAGAATCAACACTTCACATACGGTAGCTCCCAAAGTCCACATATGTGAGTCCAATTGTGTTCCTCTCCATAACCTACGAAATATCCAGGACGACCTTCATCAGGCACCAGCTTGTCCAACATATCAGAAATTTCTGACCCGTTGAGACGCTTCGGTGGTCCTTTGGTGACCACAGTGTTCTTTCGAAAGACATGCCTTTGCTGCCTAAATATATGATTCAAGGGCAGCCAACGTCTGTGACAATCGAAGTTAGATATTTTGCCTCCATGAGTTAGTGAAAGCAATCCGTGTCTGAAGCACATATCGGACACGTCAGACGACCGTGAGTGCTCCATGCGGAAAACATGCGGTATGCTGACAAATCATGGACGGACCACAAATAAGCAGCTCGAAGGTTGAATTTCTGCTTCTTGTAACTGTCGTACGCTTCGACTCCTGTCCACAAGACTTTCAATTCTTCGATCAGTGGTTTTAACATCATGTTGAGACGTGACCCGGGATGATCAGGTCCAGGTACAATGAGGTTGAGAAACATGAACTTGTTCTTCATACAAAAAGTAGGTGGCAGGTTGTACGGAATGACAAAGACATGCCAACATGAGTATGGCGTGGCGTTCGTACTGAATGGTGAGAATCCGTCTATCGCTAATCCGATGCGAACATTCCTCGCATCATGAGAAAAGTCTAGATCGAAACGGTCTAGCGCCTTCCATGCATCACCGTCGGACGGATGCGTCAAGAATTCTTTGTTCTCACGTTTACCTTATTTGTGCCATCTCATGTGTCTTGCAGTTCTTTTTGAAAGAAACATCCGCTTCAACCGAGGTGTCACAGGCAAGTAACGAAGCTGCTTATGTGCGACATCTGTCATCACATTATCGCCATCGTCATTAACAACTTCGACATACCTCGATTTACTACATTTCAAGCACATCTTCTCATTGGCGTGCTCTTTCCAGAATAGCATGCAGTTGTCTGGGCACACATCGATTTTCTCATACTTCCTATCGAGACCAGATATCTTGATCTTTGATTGATACATATCTGGTGGCACTTTGTGAGGTTGTGGAAGGATATCACAGATAAATTTCATGAGATCATTGTAGCAGTTGATGGAAAAAAGTACTTGGACTTAATCTCCATAAATCTGGTCAAGAAAGCAAGTACGGTCACAGCCGTGTGTTCATGCAACGGCTCTTGTGATTTCTTCAGCTCCTCGAAGAACTTCTCTGCCTCATTTGTAAGAGGATCCTCCGCTTCCAGAGCTTCTAGCATCTCATCCATCCTATCAACCTCTGTTATATCATCATCCTCATCCACTTCGGATATGACTCGAGAATTAGTCTCGCTGTGAAAGGTCCACACTTCATAATGTGGAGTGAAAACGTTTCAACATAAGTGAAACGAAAGCTCCAATCTTCTAAAAAACTTGGTGTTCCGGCATTTTGTACATGGGCACCGCACCATATCTTCCGTTGACAACGAAAATGCTCGATCCAAAAATTGATCTAACTTGATAAACCACTCATCGGAGTGACCACCAGTTCTGCTCTTCCAACCAGTATACATCCAACTGCGATCTTGACCCATGTTTGGCTCTGCAGTTTAACGCGAAAGTAATTGTCGTTAATGTATTGTTGTGCTATGTCACGGCCCTACAACCTAGGCAGATAGATCATAAACCCACCCAAGAGTGACCGAGCGGAGCGTGCTCATGACGAGACACGTGAACCAGATTCGAACGAAATTTCGACAGCATAACCCCGCTGTTCTCCACTGCACGCCCAAAAATGGTGCAGCAGAGAACAACAGGGTTACGCCACCGATATCTCGTCCAAATCCGGACCCGCGTCTCGTCACAAGCCACGCCCCCTCGGTCACTCCGAGACTGTCCAAAAAGGGACAATTCTGAACCTGCACGTCTCACATGCTAATAGCATGTGAGACGTGCCGATCCAAAACGGGTAATACATTGCTATAGGTTATGTTGCTCATTTTCATTTTGAGGTCATTTAAGAGAGAGGAAAGAACTAGAGAAAGAGTGAGAGTAAAGTTGGTCTTAGATGACAATTCCACATCCATTTCCGCCGTCCACGCAATCGCAGGTCATTGACGTCCTTACCAACCCGTTCGCTTCTGTGTTGACTTGACGCATACGGTACCACTACAATGGTCTACACGGCACGATCACACTTATTACGTGTCGTGCCCTTCTGGGTTGGTCCGAGCCGGCCCAAAACCCCTTTATTTATATATATTAAGCAGTCACTCAAAAACATTATATGAATGCACTAAAGTCCAAACATACACTAAATAGAATATGTCGGTGGTTTTGATCCGGTAGATCTCCCGACACTACTAAAGTGTTTGCGGAGTTTGAAGTTCGGTGTGGGCGCGCGGAGATTCAAGAAGGTGAAATGTAAAATGACACAGGAGACACAAAGGTTTACGTGGTTCGGGCCGCCTGAGCGTAATACCCTACTCCACGGGGTGTGTTGGTGTTGTATTGGATGTATGAACTCAACTCAGGTGACATGAGTTGAGTGTACGTGATCAGATCCGAGCCAGTCAGATCCGTCCCTCTCGTGTATCGTCGGCCAGTCCTTTTGTAGTGCAAGGACATGCCGTTACAAGTTGGCCTGGTCCGACATGTGGCCCCGGCGGTTACTAATATTGATACACATTTGATGCGCTTAATTACCCTTAATGACCGAATTACGGGCTTTGGCAGCACCGTTACTGGTAATTAAGGTCACCCAATCGTGTGTCATTAACATAGTATTAATGACATTTAATCGGGTCTTGAAGTCCTTGATTCCCCTTTGAAGATCCGGAGCCGTTGTGGAGTCTACCGGAGGTTTGAGGCTGAAGATCCGACGGTAGGACATGTGGCAGCTCCGGAGCATGCTGTGAGGAACAGATAGGTCCGGTGCTACCAGACACGTGTCAGTTCCAGAGCTTCCCTCGGTCTGGGGTTAGGTTCAGAGGTGCCGTTATGGTACATAGTCCGGAGCTTCCCCCTTGAGGGTGGTAGCTCCGGTTTAATGGTACACGTGGCGACCCTGAGACTAACCATATTGGGGAAGCGGGTCCGGTTATGTCTGACATGTGGGCCTCCAAAGGTCTTCAAATCAAGTAGATGACATTTCCTTAAGATCTTTGCAATCTCAAGGGGTATACGGTACCCAGGGTACCGACAGTGGCCCCCTGGGCCCACCTCTGGGGAAGACCCTTTGGGTGATGTCATTCCGCCGGAGGTGGGTCCATCCTTCAACTTTTTAGCCAAGTCTTCAAAGGTCTTCAGATGTGCCGTTGGTGATAGTTTTGGAGTTAAATCCTCGCCGCGTGGCATATCCCGGGTGTGGCAAATGAGATCTTTGGCGTGCGGATCTCACGCAATTGAAGGTCGCCCGTTCTCGATACGAAAATCGTATCGGTTCCGCGTGCCTTGTCAGGCTGCCGCCTTCGGGCTTCCCGCCTTTCATGATGACAACCGTTCGCCTCGGTAAGAACCTCGACTTGATCGTCGGGGTGGTCCCGAGCCCTCTTGTCATCGGCATGGTGAAATTTTTAAATAGTATCTTTGGCTCCCTTGCGGTTTCCGTCCAAGCGTTGTGGGGGCTTACTTAAGAAGGAAAGCATGCACCGTCTGGGGTTCTTTACGCCTCTCATCTGAACTTGCGCTCGAACTCCCAAACTTGTGCTTGCTTTTCCTCCCTTGCCTCGCTGTGCTGCGATGGAGTTGGGTCTCCGCAAGAGCCGGTTGAAGACCGAAGGTGACCTGAAGAAGGTCCGGGCCCTCATGGGGTGGTCCTCGGACTTCTTCAACCACCTGGTCCGTGCCGGTGGGGAGCTCCCGTTCGAGAAGGAGCACGCCAGCGAGATGGTGTACTTCTCTTCGTACGCCATGGTGGGGTTGATCCTACATTTTTCCTCCTTTTTCTTGATGCTGCTAGACTTCTATGGTCTGCAGCTGTATCACCTTGGCCCCCACTCCATTCTTCTAGTGTCTGTCTTCGTCCACTTCTTGGCTTCTACTACTTTGTGAAGCGCAAGAAGTGCCCATTCAAGTACCTCCGGTTGTTTCCCTCTGGAAAGTGGGACGATTAGAAGAAAGACTGGATAGTCATCCGGGTGGAGGAGCACGAGAAGCTGGAGCTGCTGAAGGCCTCCCCAACATCGACACTGCAGTCTGGAGTGAAGCTCTGGTGCTGTCGGATGCCTTCAACCCTTCTCTGACCAGGATCCGCCATTGTGTGGAGGGAGGAGTAACTCCTCACGCGGTATTTTGCAATTTCCTGGTCAACAGGTGGGCACCGCTAAAGAGGAGAGAAAAACTCGCTTGGGCCCTCAACAGTGTGATGGACGACGACCGGGTCGAGACCGAGCTGAATTCCAACATGGAGGGGGCGGCCTTGGAGTTTCATCTCAAGAAGTTCCAGCACGGCATCGACATCGCGGGTGATGACTTGACCCCACCACCAGCTTTCCTCCCTCTGAACGTGGAAGTAGAGTTCAGTAGGGAGCTCCAGTGGATGATGCCAGTGCTTGACAACCTTGGTGTCGTCGAGAGAAGATTGACCTCCAGGGTGGTGATCCCTGGGGCTTCTGAAGGTGGCTCCGGCCCTACCCCGAAGCCAAGGATCGAAGTCGTCGGCAAGGGCAAGGATCCGACGACCGAACCCTCAAGCCAGAAGAGGAAGCTGAAGCATGCCGACGGAAGGTCCGTCAGGCCTGCATCCTCTGCATCAGCTCCTTCTCCCCGAAGGGGGAGATCTTCTACAACTGCGGCGACTGTACCTGCAACAGCGTCTCCCCGGGGTGCTAGCTCCGGGCATGTGACTCCAGCACCAGGGCCAGCTGAGGCCTCTGGGTCCGGAGGTCCTTCCCGGTCGAGGGGGGCCTCGACTAAGGAAATGCCCGCGGCTGCAACAGGTTCCGGGGGGCCTTCCGGGGCCACCACGCCGGCGGCGGCTATGGTCGGTCCAGAACGCCCGGGAAAGAGATTCCGTGCAAGCTAGTGTGGAAGCCTTCTGAGGTAATTTTTAATCTTTACCACAGACAGTTGTTTTGTTGTAGTAACTGTTTTTAAGTTTCTTCATCTATCATCTGCAGCGTCCCCAAGAAGAGGAGTGAGGATCCACCCTCGGCCACAGCAGCTGAAGCTGTGAGGGCGGAGGCTTCTGCTCCTGTCTCGGTGCTGCCTCAAGTGGTGACTGAAGCTGCGGCAGCTCTGGCGCCAGCTGTTGTGGTCATGGACCTCGACTCATCCCCCGAGACTCCCGTGGTAGCGCCAGACCACAGGAGAGAAGATGCACCAGTGGCACCTGCCCCGGAGGTTGAAGCCCCGGGTCTTGATGCTGAGATGTTGGAAGCTTCGACTGTTGAGCTGGAGGAAGCAGTGATTCCGGCCCCAGAGCCGGAAATTGTCGAAGCCCCGGCGGGTGAGCCGGATGTTGAGGAAGTCCCGGCGGTTGAGCCGGCTACCTCCAAAGCTCCAGCCTCAGAGCCGGTTGCCACTGAAGCTCCGGCTGCAGAGCCGGTTGCGGTTGAAGACCTTCCGGTGCCTGAGCCGGTTGAGGTTGAAGCTCCGGCCTCAGGGCCGGTTGTTGTTGACCTTCCGGCACCCGAGCCGGTTGTCGCAGAGGCATCAGCACTCAAACCTATGATGGTCGAGGTGCCAACGCTTGAGCCACCAGCGGAGGAGGAGCCCAGGGCGGAGCCGGAAGTAGCCTCTGCTCCGGAAGTGATGACAACGAAGGTGCCTGTTGCGGAGCCGGGGTGTCCTAATGAAGTCGCTGGCCCCCTGCCTGAGGGGGCAAATGAAGACCTGGCGGCAGGGCCTTCAGAACCACTTCCGGAGGTTGGAACTTCTTCTGCGAGACCCTCCTCGGTGGCGACTGAGGCTATCCCGGAGGACGACCCTAGTGCCGTGGAGGCTCGGGGGACCACTCTTGTGGAGTGGGACCCAATTTTTGTAAGCGAGAACCCACTGGAACCAGCAGAGGAGACCCCAACAGGTCCGGACCCTATTCCCCTGTCGTTGTCCATTGACAACGCTTGCTCCAGTCCGCTTCAAGTCCAGCTGGCGTTCTATCACGACAGCAAGGCTCTTGAAGAGGAGCGCCAAACCCTTAGGCGGTGGCGTAACCGGCTCTACTTCGAGACCAAGATGGCGCAGTCGAGGCTGGCAGACAACAAAGAGTGGATCAAATAGGAGAAGGTCCGCCTGGAGTACTAGGGCAAATTATTGGATGGTAGGGAGAGCTTGACTCGTGCCCTCGACACTCAATCTCGGGCCATTTATGAGCAGACCAAGGAAGCTAATAGTGCGGCTGATGATCGCCAAGAAAGGCTTGAAGCCATTAACACTACTCTCATCAAGCGCCGGGAGGCTCTTGAGGAGAGGGAGAAGAGGCTCGAAGATGAAGAGCAAAAAATCCTAGAGCTGCGGGATGATGTCTTGAAGAGGGAGGAGGAGCTCGCCGAAAAGGTGGCTCAAGCTGACAAGGGCCTCGAGGAACGCGCCAAGAAATTGGAGGAGCGTTGCGTCGAGGAGGAGGAAAAGGCCTAGGTGCGAGGGCAGGAACTCTACAAGCAAGAGTGTGCCATCGCTGCCAGGGAGAAGAAAGTTAGGAGCCGGGAGAAGGACCTGGTCGACCGCCGGAACAAGATCCACCTCCGGGAGGAGGAGCTCGGAAAACTCGAAAAACAGGTTGCTGAAAAGATTTAGCAAAATGCCAAAGAGGTTGAGCGCCTTGCTCGTGAGAATTCTGATCTGGCGGCGGCCAAAAGATCCTTGGAGGAACTGAAGGGCTTGAGGACTGTGGACCCCTACAGGTTTGGGAGTTCCTGAGCAAAGCCAATGACGCGCTGACACCAATGGGCTTCAGTCCCGTGCGTCCGGATGATCCGGAGCCAGAGTCGGACTTGGCGTTGTAAGCGTTGAGCTCGGCGGGTAACAAACTCTCCAAGGTGGGTGACGTCATTACGGACCAGTTGGAAGTTGAGGGGCAGTCCCTGGCAAAGAACGTCGCAAAGTATGTGCTGACGTGCTACACTAGCCGGGATCCCCAATTTCCTCTGGACCCGGTGCTTGAAGGTCCCATCGAAGGAGAAGGTGAAGCCACCCGAGCCAACATGTCGGAGGTTGCTCAGAAAGTCGCCCAGTTCTTCCATAGGGTCTAGGACCATCTCTGTAGCTCCCACTTGTATTCTCTCTTTTTCTTCCCTAATTTTGTAATCCCTTGTCTTCAGATGAATGAAATCCAAATTTTTGCGAATTTCATTTTTTGTCTTCAACACTTTTGTCTTCACATGGCCCCCTGGTAGATGTACACAATTTGATTGTGAACATGTACCAAGAGGATATTGTATTTTGTTGAAGACTTGTTTGCTTCGAACTTGTAGAATGTAGGTCCGAACTCTTCGATAGTGAAGGTCTCCTGAGGTTATCGGAGCTCAGAGGCTCCAGCATTGACTACCATCGGAGCTCGGTAGCTCTGGCAATAGTCCCTATCAACGCGTAGAGCATCGTGCTGAGTTCACCATTCTCAGGCCCAACAATATGCAGCCACCAGCTGAGTACACCATTGGATGAACTCAGTGCCCTACCTGGGGGCGCCTGAGATTTCAAGAATGGTGAACTCAGCTGCTGGATCATCCAATGGTCATCCCGCTGTTCAAGCTGCTGGGGGCAATCCCTCCAATATGCAGCCACCAGCAGGAACCTCAGTCCCAGCAAGAGTCACACTTCCACCACCGCCGCCTCCACTAGCAAATCAAGCTAGGCAGCGCGATGGTGCACCGGCGTCGATCACTGCGTCAGCGAATCATGACAACCCGGAACACACGCTCCATGCAGAACGTGCTCTTCTTCAGCGCCCACCACCTCCAGACGCATCCCCGAATGCAATGGAGCAGTGGAGGGCCGATGTGGAACACTTGGTTGCAGCAGCAGCCGACCGCATCAGTAACCAGGGTCCCCCTCCTTCAGGACGGGCCCCGTCGCAGCGACAGACCTTGTCTGGCAGACTTGGTCCGCACGTTTCCAACAATAGGAGACGTGCTGCATCACAGCAAGTGACGTCGTTGCCCTCCGGGGCGCGACGCACTCACACGGTATCAAGGCTTTCAACTCATGACCTCCGGGCGGAGCTTGATCGCCGATACCGTCAACAAGACGGCTGAGTCCATATCGAGCGTGCTCGTGAAAGACGAGAAGCTCAGGATATTCCTGCTCCTAAAGGAGTAGGAGGAGGCTGTTCGGCCCTGGCCATGCATCTGCGTATGGTCAGGTGGCCACAAAAATTCCGGCCTCACCTGCTGGAGAAGTTTGACAGGACCGTTAATCCCGTCGAATTTCTTCAGATTTACTCCACTGCTATCCTGGCAGCTGGAGGAAATGAGGACGTAATGGCCAATTATTTTCGAGTGGCTTTAACTGGGACCGCCCGGTCCTGGTTTATGAGCCTTCCACCCAACTCCATAAACAGTTGGGAGGAGTTGTGCCGGCAGTTCACCGCCAACTTCGGGAGTTCATACACCCAACCAGGCACCGAACTGGACCTTTTTGCAGTCGCGCAAAAAGGGGGAAAATCCCTGCGATCATTCATCCAGAGATTCTCTCAGGTACGAAACACTATCCCTTCTATATCTAGCGCTTCTGTCATTGTGGCATTTAGACAGGGCGTACGGGATAAGAAGATGTTGGAGAAACTAGTGATCAAGGAGATCACCAGTGTCACAGAACTCTTCAGCTTGGCTGACAAATGTGCCAGAGCTGCAGAGGGCCGTGAAATGCACTCCAAACTACCTCCGGAGGATCACAAAAAATCCTCCAAAGAAGAAGCCACTACCTCCGGGAGTGGCAAGAAGAAGAAAAAGACTAATGGCAAGAAGTCGTCGTCGGCCGGCGCATCTAATGTTGCAGCTGCTGCAGCTCTGGGTGGCCGGGGGCCACGCCCCGAGAAGCGACCTCGACCGTCTTCTGAAGACGGTGGCAAACCCAAGGTGTGGTGTCCAATTCATAAGACGGACAACCACAGTTTGGAAGACTGCTGAGAGGTCCAAAACCTTGCCAAGCGCTACAGCAAGCGTTGGGAAGAAGTTCCTTTCCGACAGAGGGAAGGAAAACAAAATGTTGACGAAGCTCCGACTGAAGAGGGGTTAGGTTTTCAGGATCCCAAAAAGGTCCTGAAGGCCGTCTACACCTCCATCGACGACGATTCTGACATCTCTGACACCTAGTGTCGGAAGACCATGAACACCATTTTTGGTGGATCATGGGACATCACCTCCCGTCGCGTCCTCAAGACAATGTGTCGGGACATGGCCGTTGTAACTCCTACAGCCAGGGCGGAGCCTCATCGGAAGTGGATGGATACGGCCATCACTTTTGATGCTTCAGACTGCCCTCGAAGCATGGTTGGAGCAGGCCAGTTACCTTTGATGGTATCTCCTACCATCAATAACATTCAGCTCCACCATGTTATGGTAGACGGAGGTTCGGGGCTGAAACTCATAAGCTTCGAAGCTTTTACCAAGCTTCAGCTCCGACCTTTGGATCTTCATCTCTCCCGACCTTTCTCCGGAGTAGGTCCGAGAGCCATCACCCCACTCTGTGCTATTACTCTCCCCGTTACCTTCGGGATCCGGGAGAAGTATCGCACTGAGAAGTTGGTCTTTGACGTTGCTCAGATCAACTTACCTTTCAACGCCATCTTGGGCAGGCCTGCCTTGTACAAATTCATGGCAGCTGCTCATTATGGCTACTTGGTGTTAAAGATGCCAACACCAGTAGGCGTTCTCCGGATCCACAGAGATCGCACTGTCAGAGTAACTGCTCTGGAAGAACTTCATGCGCTTACTACGGCACAAGAGGAGGACTCCAGACAGGAGCAAGCTCCAAAACCCCCGAGCATTCGTCAGCGAGGCTCGACTTCTGCACCTCGTGTGTAGCCAAGCGACGACACCGACATTCCCGTCAAAGTCGTCCAAATCGGTTCCGATGCCGCCCAGACCACCCGTATATCGGGGGGACTGAATGACAAATAGGAACTCACACTCATCGCTTTCCTCTGGGCTAATGTCGACGTGTTTGCCTGGCAACCGTCACAAATGCCTGGGATCCCCAGGGAAGTGATTGAGAACAATCTGAAGATCTACCCTGACGCCCGACCCGTGCATCAGAAGCCTCGGAAGAAATCTGTGGAGCGACAGAACTTTATTCGACAAGAAGTGAAGAATTTGCTCGAAGCTGGATTCATCCGAGAAGTCTTCCATCCAAAATGGCTGGCAAACCCAGTCGTTGTGCCCAAGGCCGGTGGGAAGCTTCGGATGTGTATTGACTACACAACACTAAATAAGGCATGTCCAAAAGATCCATTCCCACTACCTAGAATAGATCAGATAGTGGATTCCGCCTCCGGGTGTGAATTACTATGTTTCCTAGACGCATATTCTGGGTATCATCAAATCAGAATGTCTAGGGAAGATGAAGAGCATACCTCTTTCATCACAGTAGATGGATTGTACTGTTATACAGCCATGCCATTTGGTCTCAAGAATGCAGCTTCAACCTTTGTACGAGCTATGTACAAAACTTTTGAAGAACTCATTAGAGACATAGTGGAAGTGTACGTCGATGACATCGTGGTTAAGTTCAAGAACAAGGAGTCACTCCTTGACTCCTTGCAGGCTGTTTTCGACAAGCTGCGGGTCACCCGCACAAAGCTAAACCCAGACAAGTGTGTCTTCGGGGTTAGCTCCGAAAAACTTCTTTGTTTCCTGGTAAGTCACCGAGGCATAGAAGCTAATCCGGCAAAGATCAAATCCATTGAAGACATGCGGCCACCAGCCCGCATCAAGGATGTCCAAAAGCTGATTGGATGTCTAGCAGCCCTCAGCCGGTTCATTTCAAGACTGGCGGAACGGGCACTTCCCTTCTTCAAGTTATTGAGGAAGTCCGGACCATTCCAATGGTCTGAAGAAGCAGAAAAGGCGTTCTATGAGCTAAAACAGTTCCTCACCACCCTACCAACTCTGGTAACTCCGAACCCTGGTGAGCCTTTGCTGCTTTACATTTCAGCAACTGACGAAGTCGTCAGTATGGTCCTGGTTGAAGAGAGACCAGAACTATCCCAAGCTCAGGAATCCAGACCCCTCCGGGAGGGTCCGGTGGTTCCTGAAAGCGAGTCTGGGTCCCAGTTCCCAGACTTGAGCCCACAAGAAGTTACTTCAAAAGACCCAGAACCTTCCGGGAGGGTCCAGGTCGCTTCTGAAGAAGATCTGGGTCCCTCCAGCAAGGACCCGGAGGTCCCCGAGGAAAGTCCGGATCCCTCCGGGAGGATCCGGGTCAATGAAGAGGAAGCTCTGGGCCCCTCTGGGAGGGTCCGAACCATCCAGCGCCCAGTGTACTTCATTAGTGAAGTACTTCATGACGCCAAGACTCGATACCTAGAGGTGCATAAGCTGCTCTATGAAGTTCTTATCGCCTCCAGGAAGTTTCGCCATTACTTCCAAGCTCACAAGGTTTCAGTGGTGACTTCTTACCCACTTCGAGCAATCTTGCATAATCCCAATTCAACTGGGAATATTGCAAAGTGGGCAGCGGAATTGGCCGAATTCGATCTCGAATTCATTCCAAGGCAAGCAATCAAGAGTCAAGCATTGGCGGATTTCATGGCAGAATGGACTCCCTCTCCATCAAACCCTGGGGGCCCCAGAGAGCAGAAGCCGGAACACAAGGCTCCGGTCTTCACCGAGCCTCACTGGACCCTCTACTTCGATGGCTCCATGCAAAAGCAGAGGGCCGGAGCTGGAATCCTTTTCCTCGCACCAAACGGGGAGAAGGTAAAATACATGGTGCACCTTGACTTCAAGGCGACCAACAACATGGCGGAGTACGAAGCACTCATCTACGGACTAAAGGTGGTACTGTCATACGGTGTCAAGCAGCTGCTGGTCAAGGGAGATTCACAACTCATCATTAAACAAGTGAAGGGTGAATGCTCCTGCAACAATCTCCAGCTAGCTGCTTACCTCCTTGAAGTCCAGAGGCTTCAGAAGGACTTCAAAGTCCTAGACCTCCACCATGTCCAGCGTGTCCACAACGCTGAAGCCGACGAACTCTCGACGAAAGTGTCGACCGGAGCTCCAGCTCCTGACGAAACTTTTGTCCGGAGGTTGTCAAAACCCACAACTCAGCCTGCCGAACTGAGCAAAGGGGGCGAGATCAGCATCCCGAAGCTGACGGTCCCGATGGCCCTTGTCGGTACCCTAAAAACCATACACCCCCTGAGGTTACAAAGATCTCAAGGGAAGGACATCAACTCAAATTGAAGACCCTCGGGGGCCCACTCGCCAGACGTGACCGGACCCGCTTCTCCAACATGGTTAACCTCTAGGTTGCCACGTGTACTGTCAGCCCAGAGCTATTACCCGCAAGGGTGAAGCTCCGGGCCAAGTACTGAAACGGCACCTCCGGAGGTAGCCCCCGACCGAGAGAAGCTCCGGACATGACACGTGCCAGGTCACCCCGGAGCTTCCCGCTTCTCCCAAGCAAGCTCCGGAGCTGCCACGTGTCCACACGACGGAGCTAGATGCATAAAGCCCCCGGGAGACGTTGTAACGGCTCCGGATCTCCAAAGGACAGCCGCAGACTTCAAGATCCGATTAATTACCATTAATTCCACGTTAATGATAATTAATCGGACAGCCTTAACACCTGTAACGGCACTGTCGGAGCCGTTACAGGGTTATTAACAACAATTAATCTCGTGTATCAATACTAATAACCGCCAGGGCCACATGTCGGGCCAGGCTGACTTGTAACGGTTGGTCCTTGTACTATAAAAGGACAAACCGACGATACACAGAGGGGGTCGAACATTCTGAAGCTCACAAGTTAATACAACAAACACACACCCGTGGAGTAGGGTATTACGCTCAGGCGGCCCGAACCACGTAAACCACCGTGTCACTCGTGTCCAAATCGCATTTCACTTTCTTAGATCTCCGCGCGCCCAGACCGAACCACAAACTCCTTCAAACACTTTTCATAGTGTTAGGGGATCTGCCGACTCCAACAGTCGACAGTTGGCGCGCCAGGAAGGGGCGCCTGAGATCTTCAAGAATGGTGAATTCTGCAGCTGGATCATCCAACGGGCAACCTGCTGCTCAGACTGTCGGAGGCAATCCCTCCAACATGCAACCACCGGCAGGAGCCTCAGTTCCAGCGGGAGTCACACTCCCACCACCACCATCTTCTCCGGCAAGACATGCCGAACGACATGATGGTGCACCGGCGTCACATTCTGCGCCGGCAAGTCGTGACAACCCAGAACACGTGCTCCATGCAGCGCGTGCTCTCCTTCAGCGACCACCACCTCCGGATGCATCTCAAGGTGCCATGGAGCAATGGAGAGCTGATATTGAGCATTTGGTCGCAGCAGCGGCCGAACGCCTCAACAATCAGGGTCCACCTCCTTCAGGGCGGGCCCCGTCGCAGCGACGAACGTTGTCTGGAAGACTTGGTCCACATGTCTCCAACAACCGGAGAAGAGCTGCGTCACAGCAAGTGACGTCGTTGCCCTCTGGGGCACGACGTGCCCATACTGCATCTCGGCTTTCGACACACGACCTCCGAGCGGAGCTTGATCGCCGATACCGCCAACAGGATGGCCGTGTCCACATCGAGCGAGCTCGAGAAAGACGAGATGCTCAAGATCTTTCTACTCTGGAAGGAGTAGGAGGAGGCTGTTCCGCCCTAGCCATGCACCTGCGTATGGTTAGATGGCCACAGAAGTTCCGGCCACACTTGCCGGAAAAATTCGACGGGACTGTCAATCCCGTAGAATTTCTACAGATATACTCCACTGCGATCCTAGCAGCTGGAGGAAATGAGGCTGTAATGGCCAATTACTTTCCAGTGGCCTTAACTGGGACTGCTAGGTCCTGGTTTATGAGCCTTCCGCCCAACTCTATCGACAGTTGGGAGGAGCTATGCCGCCAGTTCACCGCCAATTTCGGGAGTTCATACACCCGTCCGGGCACCGAACTGGACCTTTTTGCGGTCGTGCAAAAAGGAGGAGAATCTTTGCGGTCATTCATCCAGAGATTCTCTCAGGTACGTAACACAATCCCTTCTATCTCAAGCGCTTCTGTCATTGTAGCATTCAGACAGGGTGTACGAGACAAGAAGATGTTGGAGAAACTGGCGATCAAAGAGATCACCAGTGTCACGGAGCTCTTCAGCCTGGCTGACAAATGTGCCAGAGCTGCGGAGGGCCGTGAAATGCACTCCAAACCAGCCTTGGAGGATCATAAAAAATCCTCCAAAGAAGAAGCCGCTACCTTCGGGAGTGGCAAGAAGAAAAAGAAGACCAACGGCAAGAAGAAGCCGTCGGCCGACACATCCAACGTTGCAGCCACTGCAACTCCTGGTGGCCGGGGGCCACGCCCCGAGAAGCGACCTCGACCGTCTTCCGAAGACGGTGGCAAATCCAAGATGTGGTGCCCCATTCACAAAACGGGCAGCCACAGGCTGGAGGATTGCCGGGAGGTCCAAAACCTTGCCGAGCGCTACCACAAGCGCCGGGAAGGGTCTCCCTTCCGTCAGAGGGAGGGAAAACAAAAGGTCGATGAAGCTCCGGCTGAAGAGGAGTTAGGGTTTCAAGACCCCAAAAAGGTCTTGAAAGCCGTCTACACCTCCGTCGATGATGATTCCGATGTCTCCGACAACGAATGTCGAAAAACCATGAACACCATCTTTGGTGGATCATGGGACATCACCTCTCGTCGCGTCATTAAGACCATGCGACGGGATATGGCTGTTACCTTCGGGACCCGGGAGAAGTATCGCACCGAAAAGTTGGTCTTCGACGTCGCTCAGATCAACTTACCATTCAACGCCATTTTGGGTAGACCTGCCCTGTACAAATTCATGGCAGCTGCTCATTATGGATACCTGGTGTTGAAGATGCCGACACCAGTAGGCGTTCTCCGGATCCGTGGAGATCGCACTGCCGGAGTAACTGCTCTGGAAGAACTCCATGCACTCACCACAGCGCAAGAGGAGGATTCCAGACAGAAGCAAGCTCCACAACCTCCGAGCATTCGTCAACGAGGCTCGACCTCTGCACCCCGTGTGCAGCCAAGCGGCTACACCGACATTCCCGTCAAAGTCGTCCAAATTGGTTCCGATGTCACTCAAACTACCCGCATATCGGGTGGCTTGAACGACAAATAGGAACTCGTGCTCATCACTTTCCTCCGGGCTAATGTTGACGTGTTTGCCTGGCAACCGTCACAAATGCCTGGGATCCCCAGGGAAGTGATTGAGCACAATCTGAAGATTTACCCCGACGCTCGGCCTGTACACCAGAAACCTCGGAAGCAATCTGTAGAGCGACAGAACTTCATCCGACAAGAAGTGAAGAAGTTGCTCGAAGCCGGATTCATCCGAGAAGTCTACCATCCAAAATGGCTGGCAAACCCAGTCGTTGTGCCTAAGGCCGGCGGGAAACTTCGGATGTGCATCGACTACACCACACTGAATAAGGCATGTCCAAAAGATCCATTCCCACTACCTAGAATAGACCAGATAGTGGATTCCACCTCTGGGTGTGAGTTGCTGTGTTTTCTAGACGCATATTCAGGATATCATCAAATCCGGATGTCTAGGGAAGATGAAGAACATACTTCATTCATCACAGTGGATGGATTGTATTGTTACACAGCCATGCCTTTTGGTCTCAAGAATGCAGCTTCAACTTTTGTACGAGCAATGTACAAAACTTTCGAAGAACTCATCAGAGACATAGTGGAGGTGTACGTTGATGACATTGTGGTCAAAGTCAAAAACAAGGAGTCCCTCTTGGATACCTTGCAGGCTGTCTTCGACAAGCTGCGGGCCACCCGCACGAAGCTAAACCCAGACAAGTGCGTCTTCGGGGTTAGTTCCGGAAAGCTTCTTGGTTTCCTGGTAAGTCACCGGGGTATAGAGGCTAATCCGGCGAAGATAAAAGCCATCGAAGACATGCGGCCACCAACTCGCATCAAAGACGTCCAAAAATTAACTGGATGTCTAGCAGCCCTCAGTCGATTCATTTCAAGACTGGCGGAAAGGGCACTTCCCTTCTTCAAGTTACTGAGGAAGTCCGGACCATTCCAATGGTCTGAAGAGGCAGAGAAGGCATTCCAGGAGCTGAAACAGTTCCTCACCACTCTACCAGTCTTGGTAGCTCCGAACCCTGGTGAGCCTTTATTGCTTCATATTTCAGCAGCTGACGAAGTCGTCAGTATGGTTCTGGTTGCGGAGAGACCGGAACTACCCAATACTCAGGAATCCAGATCCCTTCGGGAGGATCCGGAGGTTCCCGAAAGCAGGTCTGGGTCCCAGCTCCCAGACTTGAATCCTCAAGAAGCCACTTCAGAGGACCCGGATCCTTCTGATAGGATCCAGGTCATTCGTGAAGAAGCTCCGGGTTCCTCCACCCAGAACCCGGAGGTCCCCGAATATAGTTTGAACCCCTCCGACAGGGTCCGGATCAATGGAGAGGAAGCTCCGGACCCCTCCGGGAGGGTCCGGACCGTTCAACGCCCAGTATACTTCATCAGTGAAGTGTTACATGATGCCAAGACTCGATACCTAGAGGTACATAAGCTGCTCTACGCAGTTCTTATTGCCTCAAGGAAGCTTCGACACTATTTCCAAGCTCACAAAGTCTCAGTGGTAACCTCATATCCACTTCGAGCGATTCTGCATAATCCCAATTCAACTGGAAATATAGCGAAGTGGGCAGCGGAACTGGCTGAATTCGACCTCGAATTCATTCCAAGACAAGCAATCAAGAGTCAAGCGTTGGCAGATTTCGTGGCAGAATGGACTCCCTCTCCATTAAACTCTGGGGGCCCCAGCGAGCAGAAGAAGGAACCACAAGTTCCGGCCTTCACTAAGCCTCACTGGACCCTTTACTTCGACGGCTCCATGCAGAAGCAGGGAGCCGGAGCTGGAATCCTTCTCCTCACACCAACCGGGGAGAAGGTAAGATACATGGTGCACCTTGATTTCAAGGCAACCAACAACATGGCGGAGTACGAAGCACTCATATATGGATTAAAGGTGGCACTATCCTTTGGTGTCAAGCAGTTGCTGGTCAAAGGAGATTCACAACTTGTTATCAAACAGGTGAAGGGTGAATGCTCCTGCAATAATCTCCAGCTGGCTGCTTATCTCCTTGAAGTCCAGAGGCTTCAGAAGGACTTCGAAGTCCTAGACCTTCACCATGTTCAGCGTGCTCACAACGTTGAAGCTGACGAACTCTCGACCAAGGCGTCAACCGGAGCTCCGGCTCCAGACGGAACCTTTGTCCGGAGGATGTCAAAACCCACAGTTCAGCCTGCCGAGCTGAACGAAGGGGGCGAGATCAGCATCCCGAAGCTGACGGTCCCGATGGCCCTGTTACCATGGCAGCCATCAAGGGTCGTAGGTGCTGCCGGAAGCTCCGAGCAACCCAGCACGCAAGACTCAAATGCTCAAGTCAGTTCCGATGCATGGATCTCGGAGATCCGGAACTACTTGAAAGACAACATCCTTCCTGACGATGATGTATCCGCTGATCGGGTAGTCAGATTGGCTAAAAGATACACGTTGGTAGAAGGGGATCTCTACCGGCGCGGTGCCAACGGCATCCTAATGCGGTGCATCACAAGGGAAGAAGGCTGCGAGCTCCTCGCAGAAATCCATGGAGGCGAGTGTGGGAACCACGCGTCTTCCCGCACGCTGGTCGGAAAAGCCTTTCGGCACGGCTTCTACTGGCCTACAGCGCTCCAGGATGCTACTGAGCTAGTGAAGAAATGCAAAGCATGCCAATTTCATGCAAAGCAAATTCATACACCTGCTCAGCCCTTACAAATGATACCTCCTACGTGGCCTTTCGCCGTGTGGGGGATGGACATCTTGGGACCCTTCCCAAGAGCCGTCGGAGGTTACAAGTTCCTGTATGTCGCCATCGACAAGTTCACCAAGTGGCCGGAAGCTACTCCTGTTGTGACGATCAACAAACAATCTGCAATCAATTTTCTACAATCTATCGTGAGCAGATTCGGAGTCCCAAACAAGATCATCACTGATAATGGGACTCAGTTCACAAGCTCCGCATTTCAAGGATATTGCGAAGACCTCGGCATACAAGTTTGCTACGCCTCCGTAGCTCATCCTGCCAGCAATGGGCAAGCCGAGAGAGCAAACGCAGAGATCCTTAAAGGACTAAAAACGCGAACTTACGAGCGTTTGAAAAAACACGGAGCTAATTGGATCGAAGAGCTTCCGCCCACTCTATGGGCTAACAGGACTTCTCCAAGTCGGGCAACCGGAGAAACACCCTTCTTCCTGGTGTATGGAGCAGAAGCGATCCTTCCTCCGGAGATCACCCTGGGTTCCTTCCGAGTCCGGACCTTCGACGAAGCCGCGCAGGACCAGTTCCGGCGTGAAGACCTAGACCTCCTCGAGGAGGGAAGGTGCCAAGCAGCTGTTCGGAACGCCCGATACCGCCAAGCTTTACGGCGCTATCATCAGCGGCATGTACACAACCGACAGCTCGAGGAAGGCGATCTGGTGCTACGGAGAATACTATCCAGAGAAGGGCAAAACAAACTCTCCCCCGGCTGGGAAGGGCCCTTCCGAGTGATCAAAGTATCACGTCCCGGAAGCGTTCGCTTGGCCGCCGAGGATGGGACACCTCTCCCAAACCCTTGGAACATCGAGCACCTCCGTAAGTTCTACACTTAATTCCACGGAGGTGAGTCTTAAGTAACTTGAAGTGTATGTTATAGAGTCATTGTACAGAGTCGGGTAGTTCCTCCGGGAGAGCAGCCGGACCTTTCCCGAAAGGTTTGGAAAGCTCATGCAACACTTGATACAGTCTCCAGACTAGAAGTGTAGCTAATTACCCTGGGTGAAACGAGAAACCAAACACACTTAGCCTGGTTCCGTACCCTAAGAGTGTACTTGTTTCATCTGTACCCCGGACCTATAATGAAAGACATCTTCATGTGAAATAGACTCCACGTGCATTCATTTTTGCATAAGGCTCGACATTTTTATTTTTCTCTTTCTTGTCTATAACAGAAACGTGCAATTCTTAAGAAGTTCTAGTTTAACCGGTTTATGTACAATTTGAGTTGAATTGTCAGATTTTTTAGATTTAAATATCGTCTGTGGCCAACTCGCCTGAAAGCCGCCAAGCCATTCTAGGGCTGGAGTGCGCTATCGACTTAGCCTGGTCAAGCACCCTAAGTACGCCACTCTACCTACACCCAGGCAGGCCAAAGTAAGGTGGGTCCATGGACAATTGGATCTAAAAGAAAAGACAATTCATCCAATTATACTAAAAATCGTGTTCAACTTGAAATTCTCTTGAGAACCGTAAGCCGCGACGAAGTTATAGATAAGGAACGAATTTTACTGTTTTTCTTGGCTTAAGTGTGCAGGAAAAATAAACCCAATATTGATGGAGAAAAACCGGGGGTAACCAAGCTCCGACTCCCATCGGCGTTAACTTAAAGATGGTGAGAAGATTCTATCATTAGAGTCTGTTGCCAGCCAGGCGTGGCAAGGGTCATTGCCGGAGCTACTAAGCTCCGACACCTTGAAGTATTAACTACCGACACTCAACGTGTTGGTAGAGGCTCCTGCCGGAGCTACTAAGCTCCGACGATGGACAGTGCCGGAGCTTCTAAGCTCCGACGACTTCAAGGGACCTTCACTATCGAAAACTTCGGACCTAAACTATACGAGTTCGAAGCAAATCTGTCTTCAACAAAAATCAACATCCTTTTGGTACATGTCCACAATCAAATTGTGCACATCTACCAGGGGGCCAAGTGAAGACAAAGATGTTGAAGACAAAAAATGAAATTCACGAAAAATTGGGGATTTCATTTCATTGGAAGACCAGAGATTACATCTGGGGACAAAGGATTACAAAATTGAGGAAGAAGAGAAAATACAAATAAAGGCTAAGAAAGATAGTCCTAGACCCTATGGAAGAACTCAGCGACCTTCTGGGCGACCTCCGACACGCTGGCTCGGGTAGCTTCGCCTTCTCCTTCAACGGGGCCTTCAAGCACCGGGTCCAGAGGGAATCGAGGGTTCCGGCTAGTGTAACACGTCAACACATACTCTGTGACGTTTCTAGCCAGGGATTGCCCCTCGACCTCAAGCTGGTCCGCGATGACGTCGCCCACCTTGGAGAGCTTGCCACCCGCGGCGTTTAACGCCTGCAATGCAAGGTCCGGCTCCGGCTCCGGATCATCCGGAAGCACGGGGCTGAAACCCAACGGCGCTAGCGCATCGTTGGCCTTACTCAGGAACTCCCAAATTTGCAGGGAGTCCGTCTTTCTCAGGCCCTTCATCTCTTCCAAGGACCTCCGGGTCGCCGCCAGCTCTGAGTTCTCGCGGGAGAGGCGCTCAACTTCTTTGGCGTTTTGCTGAATTTTCGCAGCAACCCGCTTTTCGAGTCTCCCGAGCTCCTCCTCCCGGAGGTGGATCTTGTTCCGACGGTCGACCAGGTCTTTCTCCCTAGCCTCTATTTTCTTCTCCCGGGCGATGAGGGCACACTCATACTCGTAGAGTTCCTGCCCTCGCACCCAGGTCTTCTCCTCCTCTTCAAGGCAGCGCTCTTCCAATTTTTTAGCGCGCTCCTCGATACCTTTGTCCGCCAGAGCTGTCTTCTCGGCAAGCTCTTCTTCACGTCGCAAGACGTCATCCCGTAGCTCCAGGAGTTTTTGCTCCTCATCCTCGAGCCGCTTTTCCCTTCCCTCAAGCGCCTCTCGGCGCTTGATGAGTGCGGTACTGATGGCTTCGAGTTGATCGAACCGAGCGTTGGCCGCATCATTGGCAGCTTTAGCTTGGTCGTGGTACTCCCGGGATTGGGCGTCGAGGTTGTGAGTCATGCTCTCCCTCTCGTCCAGCATCTCACCCCAGAGCTCCAAGCGGACCTTCTCCCGCTTGATCCATTCCTTGTCCGCAGCGATCCTCGACTGCGCCAGCTTGGTCTCGAATTGGAGTCTATTACGCCACCTCCTAAGGGTTTGGCGCTCCTCTTCAAGAACCTTGCTGTCGTGGAAGAAGGCTAGTTGGACTTGGCGCAGACTGGAGCAAGCGTTGTCGATGGACATCGACAGCGAGATGGGCTCCGGACCTTCTGGGGTCTCCTCCGCTGGTTCCAGCGGGTCTTCATTTACAAAAATTGGGTCCCACTCTGCGAGAGCGGAACCCCGAGCTTCCAAGGCACTAGGGCCCTCCTCCGGGATGGCCTCAGTCACCACCGAAGAAGGTCCCGCCACCAAATCTTCATTCGCCCCCTCAGGCTGGGGGCCGGCGACTTCGTTCAGGCACTCTGGCTCCGCCACGGGTACCATCGACGTCGTCGCCTCCAATGGCTCCGGCCGGGACGCTTCTTCTGAGGGGAGCTCAAGCTCCCCCGCCTCCACCACCACCGGCTCTGCAGCCGGCGCTCCAATAACTACCGGCCTTGCGACCGGAGCTTCAGAAGTAACCGGCTCAATTGCCGGAACCACTTCAACTTCCGGCTCGCACGCCGGGGCTTCAGCTGCCTCCGGCTCGACCGCCGAAGCTCCAGCATTTTCCGGCTCTGAAGCCGGGACCGCTACTTCCTCCGGCTCGACAGCCGGAGCATCTACTTCTGCAGCACCAGGGCCCGGAGCTTCAACCTCCGGAGCGGGTGCCGCTGGCGCATCTTCAATCCCGTGGTCCGGCGCTACCACAGGAACTTCTGGAGACGAGTCGAGGTCCATGACCACGACAGCCGGCACCGGAGCTGTCGCAGCCTCTGCCTGGGGCAGCACCGGAGCTGGAGCAGAAGCCCTCGTAGCCTCAGACACTGTGGCTGAGGGCGGAGCTTCACTCCCCTTCTTAGGAACGCTGCAGATGGAGAATGAAGAAATTGAGCAAACAGATGCTATAATTAAAAGTTAATTGAGGTAAGCAAGAAAAATTACCTTGGGAGGCTCACGCACCAGCTTGCGCGGAACCTCTTTCCCGGACGTTCCGGGCTGGCCACGGTCGGCGTAGGAGCTCCGGGAGGACTCCCAGGACTTGCCGTAGCCACGGGCGTTTCCCGGGTCAGAGCTCTCCTTGACCGAGAGGAACTCCTAGACCTGGAGGCCCTCACCGCTTCTCGAACCGGAGTCGCCCGTCCGGAACTGGCACCACCGGAGGGACCCATCACAGGAACAGCTGCACTCCGGGAGGATCCCACCGCCGGAACAGTAGCGCTTCGAAAAGACCCCACCACGGGGACAGATGCTACAGCGGCGGAGGATCTTCCTTCCTGAGGACGGGGAACTGGCGGTGAAGTAGCAAGCCCGACGGACCTTCCGTCAGCATGTCGCAGTTTCCTCTTCCGGTTCTCCGGCTCCTCCGCCAGCTCCTTGCCCTTGCCGGTGACCTCAGCTCTTGGCTGAGAGACAGAGGCGGAGCCGCCTTCCGACAACCCGGGGATCGCCAACGGGGCGGTCGATCTTCTCTCGACGACGCCAAGGTCGTCAAGCGCGGGCATCTTCCGCCGGAGCTCCCTGCTGAACTCAACTTCCTCGTTCAGGGGGAGGAAAGCCGGTGGCGGAGTCAAGTACGCTCCGTCTACATCGATGCCGTGCTGGAATTTCTTGAGGTGAAACTCCAAGGACTTCCCCACCATGCTGGACTTCAACCCGGTCTCAACCCGGTCTTCGTCCATCACGCTGTTGAGGGCCCAGGCGAGCTTCTCCCTCCTCTTCAGCGGTGCCCACCTGTTGAACAGGAAGTTGCAGAACACCGCCTGGGGAGTCAATCCTCCCTCCACACATTGGCGGATCCTTGATAGGACGGGATCGAAGGCTGCCGCCAGCACCGGAACTTCGCTCCACACCGACGTGTCAATGCCGGGCAAACCTTCTGGCAGCTCCAACCGCTCGTGCTCCTCCACCCGGACAACTACCCAATCTTTCTTCCAGTCATCCCACTTCCCGGAAGGGAACGACCGGAGGTACTTGAACGGGCACTTCTTGCGCTTCACAAAGTAGTAGAAGCCAAGGTACTCGTCACTTCGGCCGGTGGTTTGGACGGTGAAGAAAGTGCGGAAGAGCTCGATGCAGGGAGGAATGCCCACCCACATCTCGCAGAAGTGGACAAAGATGGACACAAGGAGAAGGGAGTGAGGGCCAAGGTGGTATAGCTGCAGACCATAGAAGTCCAGCAGCATCAAAAAGAAGGAAGAAAATGGTGGGATCAGCCCCACATGGCATACGATGAAAAGTATACCATTTCGCCGGAGTGCTCCTTTTTAAAGGGAAGCTCTCCTCCGGTGCGGATTGAACGGTTGAAGAAGTCCGACGACCACCCCATGAGGGCTCGGACCTTCTTCAGATCGCTCTCCGTCTTCAAACGACTCTCACGCAGACCCAACTCCATCGCAGCACAGCTAGGCGAGAGAAGAAAAGCAAAGCACGAGTTGGGAGTTTGAGCGCAAGAATAGATGGAAAGCGTAAAGAACTCCCGACGGTGCGCTTTCCTTCTTAAGTAAGCCCTCGCAACGCTTGGATGGAAACTGCAGGGGAATCAAGCATACTACTCAAGAATTCAACCCAGCCGATGACAAGAGGGCCCGGGACCACCCCGACGACCAAGTCGAGGCTCTTACCCAGGCAAACAGTTGTCATCACGAGGCGGGAAACCCAAAGGCGGCGGACTGACAAGGCGCGCGGAACCGATACGGTTTTCGTATCGGGAACCGACGACCTTCAATTGCGAGAGATCCGCATGTCAAAGATCTTATCCGCCGCCTGAGGTGCGCCACGCGTCGGGACTCAACCATAAAGCCCCGCCAAAGGCACCTCCGAAGACTCTTGAAGACCCAGTTCAAGAGTCACAAGTATGGACCCACCTCCGGCGGAACGACTTCATCCCGTTGGCCTTCCCCGGAGGTAGGTCCAGGGGGCCACTGTCGGTACCCTAAAAACCATACACCCCCTGAGGTTACAAAGATCTCAAGGGAAGGACATCAACTCAAATTGAAGACCCTCGGGGGCCCACTCGCCAGACGTGACCGGACCCGCTTCTCCAACATGGTTAACCTCTAGGTTGCCACGTGTACTGTCAGCCCAGAGCTATTACCCGCAAGGGTGAAGCTCCGGGCCAAGTACTGAAACGGCACCTCCGGAGGTAGCCCCCGACCGAGAGAAGCTCCGGACATGACACGTGCCAGGTCACCCCGGAGCTTCCCGCTTCTCCCAAGCAAGCTCCGGAGCTGCCACGTGTCCACACGACGGAGCTAGATGCATAAAGCCCCCGGGAGACGTTGTAACGGCTCCGGATCTCCAAAGGACAGCCGCAGACTTCAAGATCCGATTAATTACCATTAATTCCACGTTAATGATAATTAATCGGACAGCCTTAACACCTGTAACGGCACTGTCGGAGCCGTTACAGGGTTATTAACAACAATTAATCTCGTGTATCAATACTAATAACCGCCAGGGCCACATGTCGGGCCAGGCTGACTTGTAACGGTTGGTCCTTGTACTATAAAAGGACAAACCGACGATACACAGAGGGGGTCGAACATTCTGAAGCTCACAAGTTAATACAACAAACACACACCCGTGGAGTAGGGTATTACGCTCAGGCGGCCCGAACCACGTAAACCACCGTGTCACTCGTGTCCAAATCGCATTTCACTTTCTTAGATCTCCGCGCGCCCAGACCGAACCACAAACTCCTTCAAACACTTTTCATAGTGTTAGGGGATCTGCCGACTCCAACAGTCGACAGCCCTGTTACCATGGCAGCCATCAAGGGTCGTAGGTGCTGCCGGAAGCTCCGAGAAACCCAGCACGCAAGACTCAAATGCTCAAGTTAGCTCCGATGCATGGATCTCGGAGATCCGGAGCTACTTGAAAGACAACATCCTTCCTGACGATGATGTATCCGCTGACCGGATAGTCAGATTGGCTAAAAGATACACGTTGGTAGAAGGGGATCTCTACTGGCGCAGTGCCAACAGCGTCCTAATGTGGTGCATCACAAGGGAAGAAGGTTGCGAGCTCCTCACAGAAATCCATGGATGCGAGTGTGGGAACCACGCGTCTTCCCGTACGCTGGTCGGTAAATCCTTCCGGCATGGCTTCTACTGGCCTACAACACTCCAGGATGCAACTGAGCTGGTGAAGAAATGCAAAGCATGTCCATTTCATACAAAGCAAATTCACACACCGGCTCAGCCTCTACAAATGATACCTCCTACATGGCCCTTCGCCGTGTGGGGGATGGACATCTTGGGACCTTTCCCAAGAGCCGTCGGAGGTTACAAGTTCCTGTATGTCGCCATTGACAAGTTCACCAAGTGGCTGGAAGTAACTCCAGTTGTGACAATAAACAAGCAATCTGCTATCAACTTTTTGCAGTCCATTGTATGTAGATTTGGAGTCCCAAATAAAATCATTACAGATAATTGGACCCAATTCATAAGCTCTGCATTTCAAGGATATTGCGAAGACCTCGGCATTCAAGTTTGCTACGCCTCCGTAGCTCACCCGACAAGCAATGGACGGGCCAAGAGAGCAAATGCTGAAATCCTGAAAGGACTCAAAACGCGCACCTACGAGCGCTTGAAAAAACATGGAGCCAACTGGATTGAAGAGCTTCCGCCCACTCTATGGGCCAAAAGGACAACTCCAAACCGGTCAACTGGAGAGACACCCTTCTTTCTGGTGTACGGAGCTGAAGCAATCCTTCCTCCGGAAATCACCTTGGGGTCACTCCGGGTCCGGACCTTCGACGAAGCCACGCAGGACCAGCTCCGGCGTGAAGACCTAGACCTCCTTGAGGAGGGAAGGTGCCAAGCAGCTGTTCGGAACGCCCGATACCGCCAAGCCCTTCGGTGCTATCATCAGCGGCATGTACACAACCGACAGCACGAGGAAGGCGATCTGGTGCTACGGAGAATACAATCCAGAGAAGGGTTAAACAAACTCTCCCCCAGCTGAGAGGGACCCTTCCGAGTGATTAAAGTATCCCGTCCCGGAAGCGTTCGCTTGGCTACCGAGGATGGGACACCTATCCCAAATCCTTGGAATATTGAGCACCTCCGTAAGTTCTACACTTAATATCACGGAGGAGAGTTTGTAGTAATTTGAGGTGTATGTTATAGAGTCATTGTACAGAGTCGGGTAGTTCCTCCGGGAGAACAGCCGAACCTTTCCCGAAAGGTCCGCAAAGTTCATGCAACACTTGTCACAGTCTCAGGACTAAAAGTATGGCTAGCTACCCTGGGTCAAACGAGAAATGAAACACGCTTAGCCTGGTTCTGTACCCTAAGAGTGTACTTGTTTCCCCTGTACCTCAGACCTATAATGAAAGACATCTTCATGTGAAACAGACTCCACGTGCATTTATTTTGTACAGGCTCAACATTTTTTATTTTTCTCTTTCTTGTCTATAACAAAGTTGTGCAATTCTTAAGAAATTTTAGTTCGACCAGTTCATGTACAATTCGAGTTGTATTGTCAATTCTTTTGGATTCAAATATTGTTCATGGCCCACTCACCTGAATGCCGCCAAGCCAATCTAGGGCCGGAGTGTGCTATCGACTTAGCCTGGTCAAGCACCCTAAGTACGCCACTCTACCTACACCCCGACAGGCTGAAGTAAGGCGGGTCCAAGTACAACTGGATCTGGAAGAAAAAAGGCAATGCATTCGATTGTATTCAGAATTGTGTTTGACCTAAAACTTTCTTGGGAATTGTAAGACGCGACGAAGTTATAGGCAAGGAGCAAATTTTACTATTTTTCTTGACTTCAGTGTGCAGGAAAAATAAAGAATCCACGTTGATGGAGAAAAGCCGGAGCTAACAAAGCTCCACCTCTGTCGACTGTTGGAGTCGGCAGATCCCCTAACACTATGAAAAGTGTTTGAAGGAGTTTGTGGTTCGGTCTGGGCGCGCGGAGATCTAAGAAAGTGAAATGCGATTTGGACACGAGTGACACGGTGGTTTACGTGGTTCGGGCCGCCTGAGCGTAATACCCTACTCCACGGGTGTGTGTTTGTTGTATTAACTTGTGAGCTTCAGAATGTTCGACCCCCTCTGTGTATCGTCGGTTTGTCCTTTTATAGTACAAGGACCAACCGTTACAAGTCAGCCTGGCCCGACATGTGGCCCTGGCGGTTATTAGTATTGATACACGAGATTAATTGTTGTTAATAACCCTGTAACGGCTCCGACAGTGCCGTTACAGGTGTTAAGGCTGTCCGATTAATTATCATTAACGTGGAATTAATGGTAATTAATCGGATCTTGAAGTCTGCGACTGTCCTTTGGAGATCCGGAGCCGTTACAACGTCTCCCAGGGGCTTTATGCATCTAGCTCCGTCGTGTGGACACGTGGCAGCTCCGGAGCTTGCTTGGGAGAAGCGGGAAGCTCCGGGGTGACCTGGCACGTGTCATGTCCGGAGCTTCTCTCGGTCGGGGGCTACCTCCGGAGGTGCCGTTTCAGTACTTGGCCCGGAGTTTCACCCTTGCGGGTAATAGCTCTGGGCTGACAGTACACGTGGCAACCTAGAGGTTAACCATGTTGGAGAAGCGGGTCCGGTCACGTCTGGCGAGTGGGCCCCCGAGGGTCTTCAATTTGAGTTGATGTCCTTCCCTTGAGATCTTTGTAACCTCAGGGGGTGTATGGTTTTTAGGGTACCGACAGGCTGGGTTGAATTCTTGAGTAGTATGCTTGATTCCCCTGCAGTTTCCATCCAAGCGTTGCGAGGGCTTACTTAAGAAGGAAAGCGCACCGTCGGGAGTTCTTTACGCTTTCCATCTGTTCTTGCGCTCAAACTCCCAACTCGTGCTTTGCTTTTCTTCTCTCGCCTAGCTGTGCTGCGATGGAGTTGGGTCTGCGTGAGAGTCGTTTGAAGACGGAGAGCGATCTGAAGAAGGTCCGAGCCCTCATGGGGTGGTCGTCGGACTTCTTCAACCGTTCAATCCGCACCGGAGGAGAGCTTCCCTTTAAAAAGGAGCACTCCGGCGAAATGGTATACTTTTCATCGTATGCCATGGTGGGGCTGATCCCACCATTTTCTTCCTTCTTTTTGATGCTGCTGGACTTCTATGGTCTGCAGCTATACCACCTTGGCCCTCACTCCCTTCTCCTTGTGTCCATCTTTGTCCACTTCTGCGAGATGTGGGTGGGCATTCCTCCCTGCATCGAGCTCTTCCGCACTTTCTTCACCGTCCAAACCACCGGCCGAAGTGACGAGTACCTTGGCTTCTACTACTTTGTGAAGCGCAAGAAGTGCCCGTTCAAGTACCTCCGGTCGTTCCCTTCCGGGAAGTGGGATGACTGGAAGAAAGATTGGGTAGTTGTCCGGGTGGAGGAGCACGAGCGGTTGGAGCTGCCAGAAGGTCTGCCCGGCATTGACACGTCGGTGTGGAGCGAAGTTCCGGTGCTGGCGGCAGCCTTCGATCCCGTCCTATCAAGGATCCGCCAATGTGTGGAGGGAGGATTGACTCCCCAGGCGGTGTTCTGCAACTTCCTGTTCAACAGGTGGGCACCGCTGAAGAGGAGGGAGAAGCTCGCCTGGGCCCTCAACAGCGTGATGGACGAAGACCGGGTTGAGACCGGGTTGAAGTCCAGCATGGTGGGGAAGTCCTTGGAGTTTCACCTCAAGAAATTCCAGCACGGCATCGATGTAGACGGAGCGTACTTGACTCCGCCACCGGCTTTCCTTCCCCTGAACGAGGAAGTTGAGTTCAGCAGGGAGCTCCGGCGGAAGATGCCCGCGCTTGACGACCTTGGCGTCGTCGAGAGAAGATCGACCGCCCCGTTGGCGATCCCCGGGTTGTCGGAAGGCGGCTCCGCCTCTGTCTCTCAGCCAAGAGCTGAGGTCACCGGCAAGGGCAAGGAGCTGGCGGAGGAGCCGGAGAACCGGAAGAGGAAACTGCGACATGCTGACGGAAGGTCCGTCGGGCTTGCTACTTCACCGCCAGTTCCCCGTCCTCAGAAAGGAAGATCCTCCGCCGCTGTAGCATCTGTCCCCGTGGTGGGGTCTTTTCGAAGCGCTACTGTTCCGGCGGTGGGATCCTCCCGGAGTGCAGCTGTTCCTGTGATGGGTCCCTTCGGTGGTGCCAGTTCCGGACGGGCGACTCCGGTTCGAGAAGCGGTGAGGGCCTCCAGGTCTAGGAGTTCCTCTCGGTCAAGGAGAGCTCCGACCCGGGAAACGCCCGTGGCTACGGCAAGTCCTGGGAGTCCTCCCGGAGCTCCTACGCCGACCGTGGCCAGCCCGGAACGTCCGGGAAAGAGGTTCCGCGCAAGCTGGTGCGTGAGCCTCCCAAGGTAATTTTTCTTGCTTACCTCAATTAACTTTTAATTATAGCATCTGTTTGCTCAATTTCTTCATTCTCCATCTGCAGCGTTCCTAAGAAGGGGAGTGAAGCTCCGCCCTCAGCCACAGTGTCTGAGGCTACGAGGGCTTCTGCTCCAGCTCCGGTGCTGCCCCAGGCAGAGGCTGCGACAGCTCCGGTGCCGGCTGTCGTGGTCATGGACCTCGACTCGTCTCCAGAAGTTCCCGTGGTAGCGCCGGACCACGGGATTGAAGATGCGCCAGCGGCACCCGCTCCGGAGGTTGAAGCTCCGGGCCCTGGTGCTGCAGAAGTAGATGCTCCGGCTGTCGAGCCGGAGGAAGTAGCGGTCCCGGCTTCAGAGCCGGAAAATGCTGGAGCTTCGGCGGTCGAGCCGGAGGCAGCTGAAGCCCCGGCGTGCGAGCCGGAAGTTGAAGTGGTTCCGGCAATTGAGCCGGTTACTTCTGAAGCTCCGGTCGCAAGGCCGGTAGTTATTGGAGCGCCGGCTGCAGAGCCGGTGGTGGTGGAGGCGGGGGAGCTTGAGCTCCCCTCAGAAGAAGCGTCCCGGCCGGAGCCATTGGAGGCGACGACGTCGATGGTACCCGTGGCGGAGCCAGAGTGCCTGAACGAAGTCGCCGGCCCCCAGCCTGAGGGGGCGAATGAAGATTTGGTGGCGGGACCTTCTTCGGTGGTGACTGAGGCCATCCCGGAGGAGGGCCCTAGTGCCTTGGAAGCTCGGGGTTCCGCTCTCGCAGAGTGGGACCCAATTTTTGTAAATGAAGACCCGCTGGAACCAGCGGAGGAGACCCCAGAAGGTCCGGAGCCCATCTCGCTGTCGATGTCCATCGACAACGCTTGCTCCAGTCTGCGCCAAGTCCAACTAGCCTTCTTCCACGACAGCAAGGTTCTTGAAGAGGAGCGCCAAACCCTTAGGAGGTGGCGTAATAGACTCCAATTCGAGACCAAGCTGGCGCAGTCGAGGATCGCTGCGGACAAGGAATGGATCAAGCGGGAGAAGGTCCGCTTGGAGCTCTGGGGTGAGATGCTGGACGAGAGGGAGAGCATGACTCACAACCTCGACGCCCAATCCCGGGAGTACCACGACCAAGCTAAAGCTGCCAATGATGCGGCCAACGCTCGGTTCGATCAACTCGAAGCCATCAGTACCGCACTCATCAAGCGCCGAGAGGCGCTTGAGGGAAGGGAAAAGCGGCTCGAGGATGAGGAGCAAAAACTCCTGGAGCTACGGGATGACGTCTTGCGACGTGAAGAAGAGCTTGCCGAGAAGACAGCTCTGGCGGACAAAGGTATCGAGGAGCGCGCTAAAAAATTGGAAGAGCGCTGCCTTGAAGAGGAGGAGAAGACCTGGGTGCGAGGGCAGGAACTCTACGAGTATGAGTGTGCCCTCATCGCCCGGGAGAAGAAAATAGAGGCTAGGGAGAAAGACCTGGTCGACCGTCGGAACAAGATCCACCTCCGGGAGGAGGAGCTCGGGAGACTCGAAAAGCGGGTTGCTGCGAAAATTCAGCAAAACGCCAAAGAAGTTGAGCGCCTCTCCCGCGAGAACTCAGAGCTGGCGGCGACCCGGAGGTCCTTGGAAGAGATGAAGGGCCTGAGAAAGACGGACTCCCTGCAAATTTGGGAGTTCCTGAGTAAGGCCGACGATGCGCTAGCGCCGTTGGGTTTCAGCCCCGTGCTTCCGGATGATCCGGAGCCGGAGCCGGACCTTGCATTGCAGGCGTTAAACGCCGCGGGTGGCAAGCTCTCCAAGGTGGGCGACGTCATCGTGGACCAGCTTGAGGTCGAGGGGCAATCCCTGGCTAGAAACGTCACAGAGTATGTGTTGACGTGTTACACTAGCCGGAACCCTCGATTCCCTCTGGACCCGGTGCTTGAAGGCCCCGTTGAAGGAGAAGGCGAAGCTACCCGAACCAGCGTGTCGGAGGTCGCCCAGAAGGTCGCTGAGTTCTTCCATAGGGTCTAGGACTATCTTTCTTAGCCTTTATTTGTATTTTCTCTTCTTCCTCAATTTTGTAATCCTTTGTCCCCAGATGTAATCTCTGGTCTTCCAATGAAATGAAATCCCCAATTTTTCGTGAATTTCATTTTTTGTCTTCAACATCTTTGTCTTCACTTGGCCCCCTGGTAGATGTGCACAATTTGATTGTGGACATGTACCAAAAGGATGTTGATTTTTGTTGAAGACAGATTTGCTTCGAACTCGTATAGTTTAGGTCCGAAGTTTTCGATAGTGAAGGTCCCTTGAAGTCGTCGGAGCTTAGAAGCTCCGGCACTGTCCATCGTCGGAGCTTAGTAGCTCCGGCAGGAGCCTCTACCAACACGTTGAGTGTCGGTAGTTAATACTTCAAGGTGTCGGAGCTTAGTAGCTCCGGCAATGACCCTTGCCACGCCTGGCTGGCAACAGACTCTAATGATAGAATCTTCTCACCATCTTTAAGTTAACGCCGATGGGAGTCGGAGCTTGGTTACCCCCGGTTTTTCTCCATCAATATTGGGTTTATTTTTCCTGCACACTTAAGCCAAGAAAAACAGTAAAATTCGTTCCTTATCTATAACTTCGTCGCGGCTTACGGTTCTCAAGAGAATTTCAAGTTGAACACGATTTTTAGTATAATTGGATGAATTGTCTTTTCTTTTAGATCCAATTGTCCATGGACCCACCTTACTTTGGCCTGCCTGGGTGTAGGTAGAGTGGCGTACTTAGGGTGCTTGACCAGGCTAAGTCGATAGCGCACTCCAGCCCTAGAATGGCTTGGCGGCTTTCAGGCGAGTTGGCCACAGACGATATTTAAATCTAAAAAATCTGACAATTCAACTCAAATTGTACATAAACCGGTTAAACTAGAACTTCTTAAGAATTGCACGTTTCTGTTATAGACAAGAAAGAGAAAAATAAAAATGTCGAGCCTTATGCAAAAATGAATGCACTTGGAGTCTATTTCACATGAAGATGTCTTTCATTATAGGTCCGGGGTACAGATGAAACAAGTACACTCTTAGGGTACGGAACCAGGCTAAGTGTGTTTGGTTTCTCGTTTCACCCAGGGTAATTAGCTACACTTCTAGTCTGGAGACTGTATCAAGTGTTGCATGAGCTTTCCAAACCTTTCGGGAAAGGTCCGGCTGCTCTCCCGGAGGAACTACCCGACTCTGTACAATGACTCTATAACATACACTTCAAGTTACTTAAGACTCACCTCCGTGGAATTAAGTGTAGAACTTACGGAGGTGCTCGATGTTCCAAGGGTTTGGGAGAGGTGTCCCATCCTCGGCGGCCAAGCGAACGCTTCCGGGACGTGATACTTTGATCACTCGGAAGGGCCCTTCCCAGCCGGGGGAGAGTTTGTTTTGCCCTTCTCTGGATAGTATTCTCCGTAGCACCAGATCGCCTTCCTCGAGCTGTCGGTTGTGTACATGCCGCTGATGATAGCGCCGTAAAGCTTGGCGGTATCGGGCGTTCCGAACAGCTGCTTGGCACCTTCCCTCCTCGAGGAGGTCTAGGTCTTCACGCCGGAACTGGTCCTGCGCGGCTTCGTCGAAGGTCCGGACTCGGAAGGAACCCAGGGTGATCTCCGGAGGAAGGATCGCTTCTGCTCCGTACACCAGGAAGAAGGGTGTTTCTCCGGTTGCCCGACTTGGAGAAGTCCTGTTAGCCCATAGAGTGGGCGGAAGCTCTTCGATCCAATTAGCTCCGTGTTTTTTCAAACGCTCGTAAGTTCGCGTTTTTAGTCCTTTAAGGATCTCTGCGTTTGCTCTCTCGGCTTGCCCATTGCTGGCAGGATGAGCTACGGAGGCGTAGCAAACTTGTATGCCGAGGTCTTCGCAATATCCTTGAAATGCGGAGCTTGTGAACTGAGTCCCATTATCAGTGATGATCTTGTTTGGGACTCCGAATCTGCTCACGATAGATTGTAGAAAATTGATTGCAGATTGTTTGTTGATCGTCACAACAGGAGTAGCTTCCGGCCACTTGGTGAACTTGTCGATGGCGACATACAGGAACTTGTAACCTCCGACGGCTCTTGGGAAGGGTCCCAAGATGTCCATCCCCCACACGGCGAAAGGCCACGTAGGAGGTATCATTTGTAAGGGCTGAGCAGGTGTATGAATTTGCTTTGCATGAAATTGGCATGCTTTGCATTTCTTCACTAGCTCAGTAGCATCCTGGAGCGCTGTAGGCCAGTAGAAGCCGTGCCGAAAGGCTTTTCCGACCAGCGTGCGGGAAGACGCGTGGTTCCCACACTCGCCTCCATGGATTTCTGCGAGGAGCTCGCAGCCTTCTTCCCTTGTGATGCACCGCATTAGGATGCCGTTGGCACCGCGCCGGTAGAGATCCCCTTCTACCAACGTGTATCTTTTAGCCAATCTGACTACCCGATCAGCGGATACATCATCGTCAGGAAGGATGCTGTCTTTCAAGTAGTTCCGGATCTCCGAGATCCATGCATCGGAACTGACTTGAGCATTTGAGTCTTGCGTGCTGGGTTGCTCGGAGCTTCCGGCAGCACCTACGACCCTTGATGGCTGCCATGGTAACAGGGCCATCGGGACCGTCAGCTTCGGGATGCTGATCTCGCCCCCTTCGTTCAGCTCGGCAGGCTGAACTGTGGGTTTTGACATCCTCCGGACAAAGGTTCCGTCTGGAGCCGGAGCTCCGGTTGACGCCTTGGTCGAGAGTTCGTCAGCTTCAACGTTGTGAGCACGCTGAACATGGTGAAGGTCTAGGACTTCGAAGTCCTTCTGAAGCCTCTGGACTTCAAGGAGATAAGCAGCCAGCTGGAGATTATTGCAGGAGCATTCACCCTTCACCTGTTTGATAACAAGTTGTGAATCTCCTTTGACCAGCAACTGCTTGACACCAAAGGATAGTGCCACCTTTAATCCATATATGAGTGCTTCGTACTCCGCCATGTTGTTGGTTGCCTTGAAATCAAGGTGCACCATGTATCTTACCTTCTCCCCGGTTGGTGTGAGGAGAAGGATTCCAGCTCCGGCTCCCTGCTTCTGCATGGAGCCGTCGAAGTAAAGGGTCCAGTGAGGCTTAGTGAAGGCCGGAACTTGTGGTTCCTTCTTCTGCTCGCTGGGGCCCCCAGAGTTTAATGGAGAGGGAGTCCATTCTGCCACGAAATCTGCCAACGCTTGACTCTTGATTGCTTGTCTTGGAATGAATTCGAGGTCGAATTCAGCCAGTTCCGCTGCCCACTTCGCTATATTCCCAGTTGAATTGGGATTATGCAGAATCGCTCGAAGTGGATATGAGGTTACCACCGAGACTTTGTGAGCTTGGAAATAGTGTCGAAGCTTCCTTGAGGCAATAAGAACTGCGTAGAGCAGCTTATGTACCTCTAGGTATCGAGTCTTGGCATCATGTAACACTTCACTGATGAAGTATACTGGGCGTTGAACGGTCCGGACCCTCCCGGAGGGGTCTGGAGCTTCCTCTCCATTGATCCGGACCCTGTCGGAGGGGTTCAAACTATATTCGGGGACCTCCGGGTTCTGGGTGGAGGAACCCGGAGCTTCTTCAGGAATGACCTGGATCCTATCAGAAGGATCCGGGTCCTCTGAAGTGGCTTCTTGAGGATTCAAGTCTGGGAGCTGGGACCCAGACCTGCTTTCGGGAACCTCCGGATCCTCCCGAAGGGATCTGGATTCCTGAGTATTGGGTAGTTCCGGTCTCTCCGCAACCAGAACCATACTGACGACTTCGTCAGCTGCTGAAATATAAAGCAATAAAGGCTCACCAGGGTTCGGAGCTACCAAGACTGGTAGAGTGGTGAGGAACTGTTTCAGCTCCTGGAATGCCTTCTCTGCCTCTTCAGACCATTGGAATGGTCCGGACTTCCTCAGTAACTTGAAGAAGGGAAGTGCCCTTTCCGCCAGTCTTGAAATGAATCGACTGAGGGCTGCTAGACATCCAGTTAATTTTTGGACGTCTTTGATGCGAGTTGGTGGCCGCATGTCTTCGATGGCTTTTATCTTCGCCGGATTAGCCTCTATACCCCGGTGACTTACCAGGAAACCAAGAAGCTTTCCGGAACTAACCCCGAAGACGCACTTGTCTGGGTTTAGCTTCGTGCGGGTGGCCCGCAGCTTGTCGAAGACAGCCTGCAAGGTATCCAAGAGGGACTCCTTGTTTTTGACTTTGACCACAATGTCATCAACGTACACCTCCACTATGTCTCTGATGAGTTCTTCGAAAGTTTTGTACATTGCTCGTACAAAAGTTGAAGCTGCATTCTTGAGACCAAAAGGCATGGTTGTGTAACAATACAATCCATCCACTGTGATGAATGAAGTATGTTCTTCATCTTCCCTAGACATCCGGATTTGATGATATCCTGAATATGCGTCTAGAAAACACAGCAACTCACACCCAGAGGTGGAATCCACTATCTGGTCTATTCTAGGTAGTGGGAATGGATCTTTTGGACATGCCTTATTCAGTGTGGTGTAGTCGATGCACATCCGAAGTTTCCCGCCGGCCTTAGGCACAACGACTGGGTTTGCCAGCCATTTTGGATGGTAGACTTCTCGGATGAATCCGGCTTCGAGCAACTTCTTCACTTCTTGTCGGATGAAGTTCTGTCGCTCTACAGATTGCTTCCGAGGTTTCTGGTGTACAGGCCGAGCGTCGGGGTAAATCTTCAGATTGTGCTCAATCACTTCCCTGGGGATCCCAGGCATTTGTGACGGTTGCCAGGCAAACACGTCAACATTAGCCCGGAGGAAAGTGATGAGCGCGAGTTCCTATTTGTCGTTCAAGCCACCCGATATGCGGGTAGTTTGAGTGACATCGGAACCAATTTGGACGACTTTGACGGGAATGTCGGTGTCGTCGCTTGGCTGCACACGGGGTGCAGAGGTCGAGCCTCGTTGACGAATGCTCGGAGGTTGTGGAGCTTGCTTCTGTCTGGAATCCTCCTCTTGCGCTGTGGTGAGTGCATGGAGTTCTTCCAGAGCAGTTACTCCGGCAGTGCGATCTCCACGGATCCGGAGAACGCCTACTGGTGTCGGCATCTTCAACACCAGGTATCCATAATGAGCAGCTGCCATGAATTTGTACAGGGCAGGTCTACCCAAAATGGCGTTGAATGGTAAGTTGATCTGAGCGACGTCGAAGACCAACTTTTCGGTGCGATACTTCTCCCGGGTCCCGAAGGTAACAGGGAGAGTGATAGCTCCGAGTGGGGTTATGGCCCCCGGACCTACTCCGGAGAAAGGTCGAGAGGGCTGGAGGTCTGAAGGTCGAAGCTGAAGCTTAGTGAAAGCTTCGAAGCTGATGAGATTAAGCCCCGAACCTCCATCTACCAGGACATGATGGAGCTGGATGTTGTTGATGGTGGGGGATACCATCAAGGGCAGCTGGTTAGCTCCGACCATGCTTTGAGGACAGTCCGAAGCATCGAAAGTGATGGGTGTGTCCATCCACTTTCGATGTGGCTCCGGTCTAGCTGTAGGAGCTACAGCAGCCATATCCCGTCGCATGGTCTTAATGACGCGACGAGAGGTGATGTCCCATGATCCACCAAAGATGGTGTTCATGGTTTTTCGACGTTCGTTGTCGGAGACGTCGGAATCATCGTCGACGGAGGTGTAGACGGCTTTCAAGACCTTTTTGGGGTCTTGAAACCCTAACTCCTCTTCAGCCGGAGCTTCATCGACCTTTTGTTTTCCCTCCCTCTGACGGAAGGGAGACCCTTCCCGGCGCTTGTGGTAGCGCTCGGCAAGGTTTTGGACCTCCCGGCAATCCTCCAGCCTGTGGCTGCCCGTTTTGTGAATGGGGCACCACATCTTGGATTTGCCACCGTCTTCGGAAGACGGTCGAGGTCGCTTCTCGGGGCGTGGCCCCCGGCCACCAGGAGTTGCAGTGGCTGCAACGTTGGATGTGCCGGCTGACGGCTTCTTCTTGCCGTTGGTCTTCTTTTTCTTCTTGCCACTCCCGGAGGTAGCGGCTTCTTCTTTGGAGGATTTTTTATGATCCTCCAAGGCTGGTTTGGAGTGCATTTCACGGCCCTCCGCAGCTCTGGCACATTTGTCAGCCAGGCTGAAGAGCTCCGTGACACTGGTGATCTCTTTGATCGCCAGTTTCTCCAACATCTTCTTGTCTCGTACACCCTGTCTGAATGCTACAATGACAGAAGCGCTTGAGATAGAAGGGATTGTGTTACGTACCTGAGAGAATCTCTGGATGAATGACCGCAAAGATTCTCCTCCTTTTTGCACGACCGCAAAAAGGTCCAGTTCGGTGCCCGGACGGGTGTATGAACTCCCGAAATTGGCGGTGAACTGGCGGCATAGCTCCTCCCAACTGTCGATAGAGTTGGGCGGAAGGCTCATAAACCAGGACCTAGCAGTCCCAGTTAAGGCCACTGGAAAGTAATTGGCCATTACAGCCTCATTTCCTCCAGCTGCTAGGATCGCAGTGGAGTATATCTGTAGAAATTCTACGGGATTGACAGTCCCGTCGAATTTTTCCGGCAAGTGTGGCCGGAACTTCTGTGGCCATCTAACCATACGCAGGTGCATGGCTAGGGCGGAACAGCCTCCTCCTACTCCTTCCAGAGTAGAAAGATCTTGAGTATCTCGTCTTTCTCGAGCTCGCTCGATGTGGACACGGCCATCCTGTTGGCGGTATCGGCGATCAAGCTCCGCTCGGAGGTCGTGTGTCGAAAGCCGAGATGCAGTATGGGCACGTCGTGCCCCAGAGGGCAACGACGTCACTTGCTGTGACGCAGCTCTTCTCCGGTTGTTGGAGACATGTGGACCAAGTCTTCCAGACAACGTTCGTCGCTGCGACGGGGCCCGCCCTGAAGGAGGTGGACCCTGATTGTTGAGGCGTTCGGCCGCTGCTGCGACCAAATGCTCAATATCAGCTCTCCATTGCTCCATGGCACCTTGAGATGCATCCGGAGGTGGTGGTCGCTGAAGGAGAGCACGCGCTGCATGGAGCGCGTGTTCTGGGTTGTCACGACTTGCCGGCGCAGAATGTGACGCCGGTGCACCATCATGTCATTCGGCATGTCTTGCCGGAGAAGATGGTGGTGGTGGGAGTGTGACTCCCGCTGGAACTGAGGCTCCTGCCGGTGGTTGCATGTTGGAGGGATTGCCTCCGACAGTCTGAGCAGCAGGTTGCCCGTTGGATGATCCAGCTGCAGAATTCACCATTCTTGAAGATCTCAGGCGCCCCTACCTGGCGCGCCAACTGTCGACTGTTGGAGTCGGCAGATCCCCTAACACTATGAAAAGTGTTTGAAGGAGTTTGTGGTTCGGTCTGGGCGCGCGGAGATCTAAGAAAGTGAAATGCGATTTGGACACGAGTGACACGGTGGTTTACGTGGTTCGGGCCGCCTGAGCGTAATACCCTACTCCACGGGTGTGTGTTTGTTGTATTAACTTGTGAGCTTCAGAATGTTCGACCCCCTCTGTGTATCGTCGGTTTGTCCTTTTATAGTACAAGGACCAACCGTTACAAGTCAGCCTGGCCCGACATGTGGCCCTGGCGGTTATTAGTATTGATACACGAGATTAATTGTTGTTAATAACCCTGTAACGGCTCCGACAGTGCCGTTACAGGTGTTAAGGCTGTCCGATTAATTATCATTAACGTGGAATTAATGGTAATTAATCGGATCTTGAAGTCTGTGACTGTCCTTTGGAGATCCGGAGCCGTTACAACGTCTCCCGGGGGCTTTATGCATCTAGCTCCGTCGTGTGGACACGTGGCAGCTCCGGAGCTTGCTTGGGAGAAGCGGGAAGCTCCGGGGTGACCTGGCACGTGTCATGTCCGGAGCTTCTCTCGGTCGGGGGCTACCTCCGGAGGTGCCGTTTCAGTACTTGGCCCGGAATTTCACCCTTGCGGGTAATAGCTCTGGGCTGACAGTACACGTGGCAACCTAGAGGTTAACCATGTTGGAGAAGCGGGTCCGGTCACGTCTGGCGAGTGGGCCCCCGAGGGTCTTCAATTTGAGTTGATGTCCTTCCCTTGAGATCTTTGTAACCTCAGGGGGTGTATGGTTTTTAGGGTACCGACAACCTCCCCCTAGGTGGCTTGTAATCGATGTTAAACATTGAAAACGAGCATCACCGGAGCAACCAAGCTCCAGCAAAGCTAGGGGGGCCAGCCATCTACGTAGAATAAAAGATGGTGAGAAGACCCCACAAGCGGAGTCTGCTGCCGACCAGCTACGCGTTGGCAAAGGTCACTGCCGGAGCTACTAAGCTCCGACACCCCGGAGGGCTAACTATCGATGCTCTACGCGTTGATAGGGACTATTGCCAGAGCTACCGAGCTCTGATGGTAGTCAATGTTGGAGCCTCTAAGCTCCGATAACCTCAGGGGACCTTCACTATCGAAGACTTCGGACCTAAATTCTACAAGTTCGAAGCAAACAATTCTTCAACAAAATACAATATCCTCTTGGTACATGTTCACAATCAAATTGTGTACATCTACCAGGGGGCCAAGTGAAGACAAAAGTGTTGAAGACAAAAAAAATGAAATTCGCAAAAAATTGGATTTCATTCATCTGGAGACAAGGGGTTACAAAATTGGGGAAGAAAAAGAGAGAATACAAGTGGGAGCTACAGAGATGGTCCTAGACCCTATGGAAGAACTGGGCGACTTTCGGAGCAACCTCCGACACGTTGGCTCGGGTGGCTTCACCTTCTCCTTCGACGGGACCTTCAAGCACCGGGTCCAAAGGAAATTGGGGATCCCGGCTGGTGTAGCATGTCAGCACATACTCTGCGGCGTTCTTCGCCAGGGACTGCCCCTCAACTTCCAACTGGTCCGCAATGACGTCACCCACCTTGGAGAGTTTGTTACCCGCCGAGCTCAACGCTTGCAACGCCAGGTCCGGCTCCGGCTCCGGATCATCTAGACGCACGGGACTAAAGCCCATTGGTGTCAGCGCATCATTGGCTTTGCTCAGAAACTCCCAAACCTGTAGGGAGTCCGCAGTCCTCAAGCCCTTCAGTTCCTCCAAGGATCTTTTGGCCGCCGCCAGTTCAGAGTTCTCACGAGCAAGGCGCTCAACCTCTTTGGCATTTTGCTGAATCTTTTAAGCAACCTGCTTTTCGAGTTTTCCGAGCTCCTCCTCCCGGAGGTGGATCTTGTTCCGGCGGTCGACCAGGTCCTTCTCCCGGCCCCTAACTTTCTTCTCCCTAGCAACGATGGCACAGACTTGCTTGTACAGTTCCTGCCCTCGCACCCAGGCCTTTTCCTCCTCCTCGACGCAAGTTCCTCCAATTTCTTGGCGCGTTCCTCGAGGCCCTTGTCAGCTAGAGCCACCTTTTCGGCGAGCTCCTCCTCCCTCTTCAAGACGTCATCACGCAGCTCTAGGAGTTTTTGCTCTTCATCTTCGAGCCTCTTCTCCCTCTCCTCAAGAGCCTCCCGGCGCTTGATGAGAGTAGTGTTAATGGCTTCAAGCCTTTCTTAGCGATCATCAGCCGCACTATTAGCTGCCTTGGTCTACTCATAAATGGCCTGAGATTGAGCGTCGAGGGCACGAGTCAAGCTCTCCCTATCATCCAATAATTTGCCCCAGTATTCCAGGCGGACCTTCTCCTGTTTGATCCACTCTTTGTTGTCTGCCAGCCTCGATTGCGCCAGCTTGGTATCGAAGTAGAGCCGGTTACTCCACGGCCTAAGGGTTTGACGCTCCTCTTCAAGAGCCTTACTGTCGTGGTAGAATGCCAGCTGGACTTGACGCAGACTGGAGCAAGCGTTGTCAATGGACAACGATAGGGGAATAGGGTTCGGACCTGCTGGGGTCTCCTCCGCTGGTTCCAGCGGGTTCTCACTTACAAAAATTGGGTCACAAGAGTGGTCCCCTGAGCCTCCACGACACTAGGGTCGTCCTCCGGGATAGCCTCAGTCGCCACCGAGGAGGGTCCCGCAGAAGAAGTTCTGACCTCCGGAAGTGGTTCCGAAGGCCCTGCCGCCAGGTCTTCATTTGCCCCCTCAGACAGGGGGCCAGCGACTTCATTAGGGCACCTCGGCTCCGCAATAGGCACCTCCGCTGTCATCACTTCCGGAGCAGAGGCTACTTCCAGCTCCGCCCTAGGCTCCTCCTCCGCTAGTTGCTCAGGCGTTGGCACCTCGACCATCATAGGTTCGAGTGCTGATGCCTCCGCGACAACCGGCTCGGGCGCCGGAAGGTCAACAACAACCGGCCCTAAGGCCGGAGCTTCAACCTCAATCGGCTCAGGCGTCGAAAGGTCTTCAACCACAACCAGCTCTGCAGCCGGAGCTTCAGTGGCAACCGGCTCTGAGACTGGAGCTTTGGAGGTAGCCGGCTCAACCGCCGGGACTTCCTCAACATTCGGCTCACCCGCCGGGGCTTTGACAATTTCCGGCTCTGGGGCCGGAATCACTGCTTCCTCCGGCTCAACAGCCGAAGCTTCCAACATCTCAGCATCAAGACCCGGGGCTACAACCTTCGGGGCAGGTGCCGCTCTCGCATCTTATCTCCCGTGGTCCGACGCTGCCACAGGAGTCTAGGGGGATGAGTCGAGGTCCATGACCACGACAGGTGGCACCGGAGCTGCCACAGCTTCAACCACCACTTAAGGCAGCACCGGGACAGGAGCAGAAGCCTCCGCCCTCACAGCTTCAGCTGCTTGGCCGAGGGTGGAGCCTCACTCCTCTTCTTGGGGATGATCCAGATGATGTATGAAGAAACTTAAAAAACAGTTACTACAACAAAACAATTGTCTGTGATAAAGATTAAAAATTATCTCAGAAGGCTTCCGCACCAGCTTGCACGGAATCTCTTTCCCGGGCATTCTGGACTGACCATAGCCGCCGCCGGCGTGGTGGCCCCGGAAGCCCCCCTGGAACTTGTTGCAGCCGCGGGCATTTCCTTAGTCGAGGCCCCCCTCGACCGGGAAGGACCTCCGGACCCAGAGGCCTCAGCTGGCCCTGGTGTTTGAGTCACATGCCTGGAGCTAGCACCCTGGGGAGACGCTGCTGCAGGTACAGTCGCCGCAGTTGTAGAAGACCTCCCCCTCCGGGGAGAAGGAGTTGATGCAGAGGATGCAGGCCTGACGGACCTTCCGTCGGCATGCTTCAGCTTCCTCTTCCGGCTCGAGGGTTCGGCCGCCGGCTCCTTGCCCTTGCCGATGACTTCGGTCCTTGGCTTCGGGGCAGGGTCGGAGCCACCTTTAGAAGCCCCAGGTATCACCACCCTGGAGGTCGATCTTCTCTCGACGACACCAAGGTTGTCAAGCACCGGCATCATCCGTTGAAGCTCCCTGCTGAACTCTACTTCCACGTTCAGGGGGAGGAAAGCTGGTGGTGGGGTCAAGTCATCACCCGCGACATCGATGCCGTGCTGGAACTTCTTGAGATGAAACTCCAAGGTCGCCCCCTCCATGTTGGACTTCAACCCGGTCTCGACCCAGTCGTCGTCCATCACACTGTTGAGGGCCCAAGCGAGTTTTTCTCTCTTCTTCAGCGGTGCCCACCTGTTGACCAGGAAATTGCAAAATACCGCCTGAGGAGTTACTCCTCCCTCCACACAATGGCGGATCCTGGTCAGAGCAGGGTTGAAGGCATTCGACAGCACCGGAGCTTCACACCAGACTGCAGTGTCGCTGTTGGGGAGGCCTTCGGGCAGCTCCAGCTTCTCGTGCTCCTCAGCCCGGATGACTATCCAGTCTGTCTTCCAATCGTCCCACTTTCCAGAGGGAAACGATCGGAGGTACTTGAATGGGCACTTCTTGCGCTTCACAAAGTAGTAGAAGCCAAGAAGTGGACGAAGACAGACACTAGAAGAATGGAGTGGGGGCCAAGGTGATACAGCTGCAGACCATAGAAGTCTAGCAGTATCAAGAAAAAGGAGGAAAAAGGTGGGATCAACCCCACCATGGCGTACGAAGAGAAGTACACCATCTCATCGGCGTGCTCCTTCTCGAACGGGAGCTCCCCACCGGCACGGACCAGGTGGTTGAAGAAGTCCGAGGACCACCCCATGAGGGCCCGGACCTTCTTCAGGTCACCTTTGGTCTTCAAGCGGCTCTTGCGGAGACCCAACTCCATCGCAGCACAGCGAGGCAAGGGAGGAAAAGCAAGCACAAGTTTGGGAGTTCGAGTGCAAGTTCAGATGAGAGGCGTAAAGAACCCCAGACGGTGCGTGCTTTCCTTCTTAAGTAAGCCCCCGCAATGCTTGGATGGAAACCGCAAGGGAGATGAAGATACTATTCAAAAATTTCACCCTGTCGATGACAAGAGGGCCCGAGACCATCCCGACGATCAAGTCGAGGTTCTTACCCAGGCGAACGGTTGTCATCATGAAAGGTGGGAAGCCTGAAGGCGGCAACCTGACAAGGCACGCGGAACCGATACGATTTTTTTATCGAGAACCTGCGACCTTCAATTGCGTGAGATCCGCACGCCAAAGATCTCATTTGCCGCACCCGGGATATGCCACGCAGCGAGGATTTAACTCCAAAACTATCGCCAACGGCACATCTGAAGACCTTTGAAGACTCGGCTAAAAAGTCGAAGGATGGACCCACCTCTGGCGGAATGACTTCACCCAAAGGGTCTTCCCTAGAGGTGGGCCCAGGGGGCCACTGTCGGTAACCTGGGTAATGTATACCCCTTGAGATTGCAAAGATCTTAAGGAAATGTCATCTACTTGATTTGAAGAGTTCATACATCCAATACAACACCAACACACCCCGTGGAGTAGGGTATTATACTCAGGCGGCCCGAACCACGTAAACCTTTGTGTCTCCTGTGTCATTTTACATTTCACCTTCTTGAATCTCCGCGCGTCCACACCGAACTTCAAACTTCGCAAACACTTTAGTAGTGTTGGGAGATCTGCCGGATCAAAACCACCAACAAAGACAAAAAAACATATTAGCCAAAAAGATAGCCTAAAAACTTAATAGCCAAAAAGATAGCCTAAAAAACATATTAGCCGGCGGGGGAGCGGTAGAGCCAACAATATAATATAAAGGACTTCACTGTCTGCCTAAATAGACGGTGAAAAATAACATTTCTGTAAGAGTCATTATCTTTTTAACTTTGCAAGTTATATGCACAAGGTGAAATAACAAAAACAAAGATAGTGACTTGTTGGGACCTATATATGAGTTGGATTGACTTCAAGTCTTATTGGCAGGAAAGATGTCAGTGGTATCTACTTTCCTAAGCTTTGAGGCCAAGCACACCCTAGGCAGGCAGTCTAATGGCTAATCCATGAACAGACAAGCAACAAAATTAATAATCGAGCCTATGTCTACGTGTGAAGAAATAAAAGGTCATGTGGGGTAGATAGAAAACGAATATGCCGGCCATGCAACTTGTGTACCTATTTTGACCATATTTATCTCCTATACAAATAATGCTCCACTCTGCAATTAAAATAGAAATTATTTTTGAGCCGTCCCAATCTATCCACCGTGAATGTTCCATGATGCCTCTCATCTTTTCCTAATCTGCTCCTCCTATAACTTAGGTCGCATATATATCTCATATGTTTATCATAGCAAATAAGATCACATTCTTGATCCAAAGTAGCAAAGCACTTACTCCCAAGTGTAATTAAACTAATCTTGCTGGATAGAACCGGTGGCGGGGGGAGAAGCGAGGAAATACCTGTATTCGGCGGCGGGGCCGGGGGCGCAGGGGTGGCGGAGCCGGGGGCGAGCCGATGGCGGGGCTGGCGCAGGGGCGACGGGGCCGGGGGCGGGTGGCGGCTGGGGCGTGGAGGCGCGCCTGGAGCCGGGGGCAGGCCGCCGATGGGGGCGCAGGGGCGGCGGGGCCGGGGGCGGCGGGCCGACGGTGGAGCCGGGGGCGCGGCAGGGCGGCGGCGGTGCGGCAGGCGGCGGGGGCGCGACAGGCGGCGGCGATGGAGTGAAGTGAATGAAGAGTCGGGGCCGAAGGGTCCTGATATTAGCCCTAATTTGTGACAGCAGACTTAATTGCGACGGCCTTAACTTACGGCCGTCTCAATTAAAGCCTATTTGCAACGGCCGTCGGACAAGCCGTCGCAAATAAGAATTTATTTGCGACGGCTCCGCTATTTGCGACGGTCCTAGGGTTTGCCGTCGCAAATAAACTCTTATTTGCGACGGCCAGTCTGACGGCCGTCGCAAATAAGGCCTTATTCGCGACGGCCATGTTATTTGCGACGGCCAAATGCGGGTCGTCGCAATTTAAGCTATTTGCGATGGCTGGCCGTCGCAAATAAATCCAGCCGTCGCAAATGATTGTGTTTCCTGTAGTGTCACCACTATAGGAATCAATATCTGACAAGTCATCAAGATCTACCTCTATGTTCTACCTCCTTATCTCTCTATGTAAAATACTTAAATGGATACAACAATATTAAAAGAGAGTTTATCACCCGCTCCGGTGTCTGCTGCGGCGGAAGTGTAGGAATCTCGATATCCTGACCGCTGTGTCGAGCAAGAGCCTGCCATTGCAAAATATTAGAAGATATATGTTATTGAAGTGCTATGAAATTTAACTACGGTACTTTAAATTACTTACCGCCACCACTGCTTGCATCTGGGCCAACATTAAGGCCGTCCTCTGCTGCTCCTCCCTTGCCTCCGCTCTCGTCCTCTCCAGCTCTGCCTGGGTTTGCGTCAGCGTCTCCTTCATGGCCTGGAGCTCCAGCTGGGTCTGCGAGAGACGACCACTGGTCCCAACGGACGAAGCCTGCGACAATGAAGAGCCTCTCAAAGGTCGTGTCGACCTCGAGTCGACAACTCCATCAAAAATGGCAAACCTGCAAAAGAATGAAAACACTAAGTAGAAGAAGATTAATTGAAAAAGAAATGAAACACATGAAGAACTCACCGTCCGTGGGCCTTCCCGCCTCCGCTTGTGTACACGGCTTGGGGGTCGATCGGCGCACTTTCCCAATCGTAATCTGCACCGTGTATCTTCGCGACCTCCTGCGCGTACTTTGCCCACAAAACAAATAAATCTATTAAGCATGTCAATAATAGTATTAGTTATAATGAAATTGATGAATTTCGAAAACTTACCAGTCGGTCGGCTGCGACCTGACTACACTGCCCCGGTTGAGAAGGGTCACTTCCCTTGTGACCTCTCTTCCAAACCTGGGTCGAGGTCGGCTCCTGACCCATCTCTCCCTCCTGTACAGCCGTGCTAGTGAGATAAATAATATATTAGGAACACATAAATAAATTGAAAAGGTACTTACCATGCATTTAGCCAAACGCAAGTAGTCGTCACCGCCATAGTTGTGCTTGCCCTCAGACCCCATGCGACACTGTCTAGCCTTTGTGGACTCATCACAACTCCGGTATTACATGTTGCCGCAGTAGGACGAAGAGATTCAAATTGAGTTGTACGGAATCTAAAGCCGTTGACGTCATATCGACCATAGCTTCTAACATTAACCACTCCACGGGATAGTTGTCGCAAATCTTCATGGACGTTGGCATCTTTTTGGCACTGTCCAAGATATGGAGTTGTTAGAAAACGTAAGCATTCTTAAGTTATAAGAAAACATTGTTAACATTGATTAGTTATCGAGAAAACATTACATGATCTCGAAACCAGGAGAGAAAATTAGATCCCCCGTTTATTCCTTCCCGTCGAATCTGTTCTATTTGCTTGCTCGTGGGTTGATGTCTATGTCTCCAATTCTGCTTGTCGAACATACTACACGAAAAAGAGAACCTTTTAGAATACATGTGTCGGAAAAGATGGTGAAAAGTATAAGTGTAGGAGAAACACTTACTTGAAATATTCATTCATTTCTTCCATATTAGCGTACATGTAGAAGAAAGCAACACGTCTTTCTTTTTCGCTAACATCGTAGGAAGTGTAACTACCAACAGTAGTGCCTCTTGTTGCAAAATTGGAGAGATCGCTACAAGGAGGTTGCTCATCCATATTGTACCGCATTACCAAAGTATTAACATTGTGTTCCTCTGCAAATTAAACACTTGAAAAGTATCCTACTTCCTTAAGAGTAAAAGCTTCAGCGATGCAACCTTCAACCCTTGCCCTGTTACCAACCATTGGTTTCAAATATCTAAGTGATCTTTGAATATGATACATCCACCTATATTGCACGGGACCACCCACTTTTGCTTCAAATGGAAGATGAATTAAGAGATGTTGCATTGGATTGAAAAATCCTAGTGGAAATTTTTTTTCCATCTTACACAAAAGTACCGGAATCTCCTTTTTCAATTTAGTCATCATCTCTGGCGTGATTTCTTTAGCACAAAGTTGCCTATAGAAGTGGCTAAGCTCGGCTAACACCTTCCACACTGCATCGTCAAAATAGCCTTGAAACATAACAGGCAGAAGTCTTTCCATGATTATGTGATAATCATCACTCTTCAACCCAATGAGCTTTCCCGTTTTCACATTCATGGCTCGTCTCAGACTAGCTGCATAACTATCTGGGAATTTCAACCTTTGCAACCATTCGAGAACTTTTTTTCTTTAGGTCGAAGACAAAAAGGAGCGTGTGGTTTACCACCATTTTCGGAGAGCTCAAGAGTTTGACGGTTACAAAGCTCGGTAAGATCCTTTCGAGCCTTTAAATTGTCTTTTGTCTTGCCCGTCATGTCCATGCATGTGCTTATGATACATTCAGCCATGTTACGCTCTTGATGCATAACATGAATGTTGTGCCTTAAAATCAACGAATTCACATACGGTAGCTCCCATAGTCCACATATGTGAGTCCAATTGTGTTTGTCTTCGTAACCTTTGAAATATCCAGGACGACCTTCATCTGGCACCAATTTGTCCAACATATCAGATATTTTTAACCCGTTAAGACGTTTCGGTGGTCCTTTAGTGACAACGGTGTTCTTTCCAAAGACATTCCTTTGTTGTCTAAACAAGTGATTCGGAGGCAGCCAACGTCTATGACAATCGAAGTAAGATATCTTGCCTCCATGGGTAAGTCGAAAGCAATCGGTATTCGAGGCACATATCGGACACATCAACTGACCATGAGTGCTCCATCCAGAAAACATGTCGTATGCCGGAAAATCATGAACGGACCACAAATAAGCAGCTCGGAGGTTGAATTTCTGCTTCTTGTAACAGTCGTATGCTTCGACTCCTGTGCACAACATTTTCAACTCTTTGATCAACGGTTTCAACATCACGTTGAGACGTGACCCAGGATGATCTGGCCCAGGTACAATGAGGCTAAGAAACATAAACTCATTCTTCATGCAAAAAGCCGGTGGAAGATTGTACGGAATGACAAAGAGGGGCCAACAGGACTATGGTGCGGTGTTTGTGCTGAACGACGTGAACCCATCTGTCGCCAACCCGATGCGAACATTTCTCGCTTCACGAGCGAATTCTGGGTTGAACCGGTCCAGCGCCTTCCATGCCTCACCATCGGAGGGGTGCGTCATGACTCCATTGTTCTCACGCTCACCTTCTTTGTACCATCTCATGTGTCTGGGCATTTTTTTAAAGGAACAACCGCTTCAACCTCGGTGTCACAGGTAAGTAACAAAGCTACTTACGTGCGACTTCCGTCGTCAAAGTATTACCATTGTTATTAACAACTTCGACAAACCTCGGTTGACCACATTTCAAACATTTGTTCTCATTGGCATGCTCTCTCCAGAAAAGCATGCAGTTGTCCGGACACACATCAATCTTCTCGTGCTTCATACCGAGACCGAAAAGAATTTTCTTCGAGTTGTACATATCTTTAGGAACTTTGTGGGGTTGTGGAAGGGCATCTTTGAACAAATCGATGAGCATGCTGTAACAATTGTTAGAAAAGAATAACTTAGACTTAATTGCCATAAGTCTAGTCACAAAATTAAGGATTGACATTTTAGTGTGTCCATGCAGTGCCTCTTCTGAATCTTTGAGACGTTTGAAGAACTCTTTAACCTCTGCTCTTTGAGGATCTTCTGTAAGCTCTGGTCGTATGGCTTCCAACATCTCATCCATTATATCAACCTCTGTGGCATCATCATTGTCCGCTTCCACTTCTTGTACAGCTTGAGACGCTGTCTCGCCGTGGAAGTTCCACAACTTAAATTGTGACACATAACCGTTTCGACACAAGTGCATCGTAAGTTCCACTTTGTCCAAAAACGTTCCGTTTTGGCATTTCGTACATGGGCACCGCGCCTTATCGCTATTTGACAACGAAAAACCTCGTTCCACAAAAGCTTCTGTCTTGGCGTACCACTCATCTGAGTGACCACTAGTTCTGCTCTTCCAACCAGTGTACATCCAACTACGATCTTCGCCCATGTTTGACTCTGCAATTAATAGCCGGACAAATTACTGTTAGTTTCTCATTAATTTATGCATGATAGAGGAAATAATGAGAGAGACAGTGAACTGGGTCCGTGCCAGTTCGAAGTCCGACACAGGCCATGCTCGGGCTTGACCTCAGACCCCGCTCGGCCGCCCTCGGCTCCCTCGCCTCGTATTAAGTCGTCGGCCGCCGCCCGCCATCTGTGATGCCCAAACATATATCACCACCGTTCACTACTCTCACCAATAGCATAATCACAAGTGCTCTGGAACCTTATCTCTACTACTACTAACCAGACGGTGACTTCGATTTCGACCAGCCAGCGGTCGAAGCTGGCCGCCGCCGCCATTTTACGTGCGACGGGAACCGTGGGGGCCGCTTCACATCACATGGCCTCTCACGTGCCACTACCCACGTGTCCATGGTCCCAGCCGTTCTATGAGAGATCAATAGTCTAGAGAAACAGCGACCCTGGTCACCGTTCAGCTAGGCCACCGGATGGATGCTGCAACATTGGGACAAAGTGGCTCCTCCTTCGCTGATCTGGAACACAGCATGTTCTGTTCCTCCTATTGGCACTGGCGTAGCCAGATTCAAGGACCCTTGTGCACATGCACCGGGGCCTAAAACAACATCTCCTTGTTAATATCATTGGTTTAATTGAAAATTACTTGAAAAATTATGCATGTATAAAGGTAGGCACCAAGCTACTTTGTACTCTGACTTTCACTACTACAATAAGCCTTATTGTAGGCGGCTTCAAACCTATTATCACACGCGGTTTTTAAAACCGCCTGAAACAAAGATCCTGTGATAATCCGCAATTTCACAGGCGGAGAAGTGATACTGTCTGTGAAGAAACATTATCACAGGCGGTTTTTTACTTATGCTAGCTGCCTGTGAAGATAAGTTATCACAGGCGGGTCGTGCAGCATATATATCCGCCTGTGATAATTGTCTTATCACAGACGGGTCTTGCAGCATATCTAACCGCCTGTGATAATGGTGTTCTCACAGGTAGATGTTGACCTACATCAAGCCGCCTGTGAAGAATTTTTACCGCAACCGGTTTCTACTATAACAGTAACCGCCTGTGATAATTAGGTTATCACAGATGGTTCTTTACCTATATCTAGTCATCTGTGATAATTGTTTTTCACAGGCATGACTAACCGTTGGTAAATAACTGCCTGTGATAAGGTATAACCTATGCAATACTATTGCTGTTATTTCTAATTTTCAGGTCAATTCAATATAATCACAGAACAGAAGTAAACAATATCATCACAGAACAGAAGTCAACAATATTATAATCACAGAAGTCATCTCACAGAAGTCAATTTCACTAAAACAATATACATATGTACAAGTTACACATACAATTCATCTCATAGTTTACAAGTTTTCACTAAAAATTGTTTCTATTGGCATAGTCGCAAAGTTCTGGCACATCAGCTATTGCACCATTCTCGTCAAAGAAGTCCCCTCTTTTGTTCAAAATTTCGCGACGAATGAATTGACAGAGTTCAGCAGCAATCTTGTCGGCTCCTCCACCAGGAATACTTCTATAAACTGGTCATTCTTCGTTCAGATTCTTCGTGTGCTGCAATATAACGCATAACAAGGTTTAGAATGTGTTGGTTTGAACAATCTCAAAGTATAGATCAAAGTGAGAGTATACAGGAATTTATTTAGTATTTTTGGAGCAGTTGTACTACGAGCAATTGAATTTTGAAGTTGGAATCAAAATATGAAAATAATATTTCTGGTAATATTGAACACCAGAGAATATAAGTATTAAACTATGCTAGTTACAATGAAAATGAAACTCAAAAGTAAGAAAATAAGGTATCAACATTAAGGATAACTTACATCCTCACGATTCACTCTATATACGCTGGCGTTCCGAAGATGCTCGCATACATAATACCCGCATAAGACACTCCCAGCAGGCTGCTTCGGACAAGCATAATACGTTTTAATGTTCAATGCATTCGTATTGGAAGGTCTCTCACCGCCAAGTTGTTCTGCGTAAAACCGCCAAACGCTGTAATACAAGAAATGTCATATAAAACTTATCAGCACATTCTAAATGTGTGTAAATTAAAATTATTGAATAAACGTACAGTTTCAAAATGGAAAGGAAATCTTTGTAACGATCTGGTGGGAAATCGGCTGAGTCCAAGACTGTTGCCATTCCCTGCGTTGGCTTGATGAAGATCATTATGTAGTGATCACTGCAAACACACAAACACACGTGTTAACAATTACCAATAATTGCTATTTCAATGTCATGTGTCGAACTTACTCGAAGTGGTACGGAGCCTTTACGAGGTCCTTGCCGTCTCTGACAAAGTTAAACATTGCATGTCCTATGTAAGCTGCAATTTCTGTCCTTCTATCCTTCTTAAGTTTTGTGATTGCTTTTTCAAAAAAAATTTCATGTGCTTGAACTTTGTCGAGTCTCGATCCGACTTGATGTCGAATAGCGCCTTTGCAATCCTAGTAGGGTCAAGGATATCTGTCTTGCGCTCCAACTTTTCATTATCCATGTATTACATCCTATTGAAGAAGTCCAGAATTGTTATAATCTCATGAAATGCGTATGCGTGTAGTAAGAAAAGCAAATACAAAATATTAGAGGCACTTACAAGCACCAGACCAACAGCAGGTTGATTTCGAGCATGCCCTGATGGAAAAGGGGATGCAACTCTTCAAATAAAATGACTCGTCTATCTTCTCCAGTGCTCCAGAATGCTTCTTTTAGAATACGAAATGTGACGCAAGAAAGACCATATTTTTTTGCAGGCAAGGATGTACCACTCATGCATTCTTCTGAGCGGGACGAGTTATTTGCTAAGTTGTACGGATGTCATGAACGGCTTCCCATTCTGAAATTCAGGAGGAACATCCTCAAGCTTGTATATTGGAACTCCTGGTTTAACTAAAGCCGTCCGCCGATTATATATGACACAGTCTTCTTCCCACTCATCGATATCTCCTAATGATGGCTCATGAGAAGAACGAGATGCACTCAATTTTATAATAGTTCCCTTCATAGTTTCCAAATACTTTGACACTTCTGATGAAGGTTTCTTATTTTCGTATGAAATAACTTTGATATGCACTAATGATCGAGGAGTAGTCGTCAGAAGTTGGACACTGGCTTATTGTTGAACCTGTTGTTCAACTGATTGCTCTTTACTCCCAGAAGCTGGCTCTAGTACTATTTCAAGCTGTTGCTCAATTGGTTGCTCTTTACTAGCAACATCTTGCTCTAGTATTCCTTGAAGCTGTTGTCCAACTTGTTGCTCTTGGATACCATCCTTGTAGAGACATAGGGGGAGTGGATCTTCATGCACTTTCGCCTTAGAAGATGGGGTTGCAGTATTTCGAGATACGACGGGGCTAGAAATTGGTTCATCATCCAACACGATATCGCGACGGTGCCAAAGGATTAATTGGTTGACAACCTGCCCCAGAGTCGCGATCCCCTCAGGTGTGACGTGGTCTATTTCATAATCTTCATAATCATTATAAATGATGTAAAGAACTTGCACCACAACATAATACAATAGAAGTGGATTCCCGTTGAAGTCACGATCAGGTTTTGCCATAGCAGTGGCAACCTATTTGGTTTTGTTCCCTGCTCTGCCTATCGGGACAAGAAGGTGACAAAATTTATCGTTAGCAATATCATCGATAGGGAACTTATGGGTTGACCCTGAGCCTGGCACTGAACCAACGCTGCTAGGGTAGGCAGTTGGAGATACTAATTGCTCCTTTTGCACCGGAACCATCGTTGTACTCGGTGTCACTAATTGTCCCGATTGTCTAAGTTGTTCCATTATTTCTTGCATATTTTTTTGACCTTTTGAGCAATCATTTCATCAAGTGTTTTCTTAAATTTTTCACGTCTTCTATATGTGTCTTTATCTTTAGGGAAACCATCTAGCCAAGACATTTGAGAAGAGACTGCTCGAACCCGTCCGCTGTGTTCAGGATTTCCTAAGATAGCGGTAAGTTATTCATTCTCCCTCTTCGGCTTGAAGAGACCCTTCTGTTGCTTTTCAATTACTTCTTTCATTTTATCCTCTACTTCATTCACAGAGTTAGGCTTTTCAAGTTTACCCTCGCTGGTCAAACCTGACCAAGCAAAGACCCACCGCTGAGTTCGCTCATCGCAACCTTCTAATGGGTGAGGATTGCCCTTACTGATAATTTCATCTAATATCTTATTACATTTCTGGACTTTGGGGGCATATTCGGTAGACCCCAAGCGATGATGATATTTGTTCTTTTTTTGCAAGCTCTGACCTAGTTGCACTTAGAGCTTTAGCATCAGGTGTGCTCTTTTGACGAACAAACTCTTGCCACTCAGCTTGTGTGATTTTTCCCATCTTCCTCGGGCTAGGGACCTTATCGGCCTTAACATAAGCATTCATTTCACTCCTCCAGCCACGAAACTTCTTACCACAAGAGACCAATGTTGCTTTCTTTACAGCTTCCTCCGTGCCTTTCGAGAACTTGAATTGTTTCTTTATCCTTTCCCACAACTCATTCTTGGTCTGCTCCGGTAATTTCCTCCAATTCTCGGTTGTGATCGGCACGACCTCCCTAACAAGAAAACCGCATGCATTACGGTACTTGGTAACTGAATCCAGTGGTTCTTGGGGAAGCCCACCTGGACCGACCCTTGTTATGTACATGATGTGGTCCAATGGACCCTTATTGGGACCTCGTTGCCCTCGTTTCTGCTTGAGGGAAGCTGAGGATTCATCCATTGGAGAACCTTCTGCGGTTTTAGGAGCCGATATCACCTCATTGTCTTCACGATTAATCTAGGTAGAAAAGAATTATAAGACTTCGCATACTTGACAACCAACATTAACTTGAACTGCTGAAGTTAAGATTCGTGATCCATACCTCGGCGGCAGGATCATATTCCGGGTATATATCCTTTGAAGTCTTTTTAATTTTCATATTCGAAAAAGGATCCGATGGACTGTGAAAGGAGCCTGAACTGCTGGAGTCAGTAAACTCCATATTGTCTTCTTTATTGTTACTACCAGGACCAGTCTTCTTAGGGCTTTCCATGCTAGAACTAATAAGGCAAAAAATCTAATAAATGGCATATTAACTCTACATGAAGTGTTGCATGAAGAAAAAGATGGAAGCATTCTAGGATTTGATAAGGCATTCTAGGGTTTAAGGCGACTGACCAAAAGGTTCCTATACATTTCGAGGGTGACAAGCATGTTAAAGTTGCTCACCAGCAATGACAATTTTATCTTCTTATTCTAAATAGGCAGTTATTTGTATCTGTTTTCTGAGCTCAAGCGATGTTCAACGGCCGTATGTGAGCACATTGCTTTGTTGGGCAAAAGGATAGCGATGCCGATCTCGAAGGAGCACAACCATGTGAGATGAAGTGCAAGACGGCTACACTCTATTTTCAGTATAGATGCTACTATTCACTCATGTTACCACCAAGTTCCCAGATTTTGAACTAAAATTTGGCAGAGCTTCCTTTGTATGTTGCTGATTTTGTCCACAATTTTCAAATAGAGAACATCGATATTTGCAGAAATAATATATTGTAAACTTGTTACACACATCCTCAGGATTCCATAAATATAAATTATGAAGTCTTTTGATGATCCTACTAGAAATTACGATCCAAACAGCAACTGAATACATAACTGTCCAGATTCTGGATTGTTACGGCACCTTAAACGGTACTTCAATTTAGACCTGGTTATTGCGTGTTTTAGCCTTAGCGTTGGATAGGAAATTGATAGAGGACTCTTTAAGCTTTCCATAAATGTATAGATATGCATAGGTTGCTTTTCTAATTTATGAATTATGGTTGTTCAAAGTTCAGAAATTTTGTGGCTATTTTAGATAACACTGTACAGAGGTACTAACTTCAACTCCAGTTTCTAATTAGTTCTAAACCGAATTTGAGATAACAATGAATAGAAAAGTTGTAGAATAGCTCTTCCCCTTTCAAAAAATGTATCACAATAGACTAGAAGAGCTTTCTACAGATAATTATGGCGAAAATTCAGATGTTTGTTCATACAATTTCAATACCCTAACCAAGGATGCCTACCCACCGAACCCTAACCAAGGATGCCTACCCTTTTCCAATTCCCAAACCCTAACCAAGGATATGCAAGGCGGCGGCGAGGGCGGGGAGGGAGGCTGCACGATGACGGAGGATAGAAGGTCGAAGGGTTTAGGGTTTACCTTGAAGCTCGGCGGCAACGGCAATGGCTTCGCTCGGCGTACCTGGAAGTGACGAGGGTGAAGCTCGGTGGAGATGGCTGTGAACACTTGGCGGCAAACGAAATTTTGGCAACCTAATGGCGTCTAAGTGTTTCGCCCGGGTTAGGTTTTTCCAACGCTGCCAAGGGGTATATATAGACTCCTATTTTCTCAGGCGGATTTTAAGTACCGACCACCTGAGAAGATGGTTACCTCAGGTGGGTTTTACTTACCAACCGCCTGAGAAGATACAATTATCTCAGGCGGTTGGTAAGTAATACCCGCCTGAGATAAACATCTTCTCAGGCGGTTATTCAGTACCAACCGCCTGTGAAGATCTTTACTTCTTCTTAATTAATATTCTTGATTAAATGTGGGTCCTTTAAAAGGGCAAAATTCCACTTTCTTGTAATATTATTGATAAGTAAATGTTACCATTAAATTTCACTTCATAAATCCTTTGAAATTGGTCAGAACATGAAAAACATATAACAATTGCTATTTTTCATTTTTCTATCTTGATGAATATAATGTTTTTTTCATTTATTTTTTTAGTGGACGTTTTTATTCATCATACCAACCTCTATGATTTTTTTTCAGATTTTTATAAAATTTTTTAAATCAATGTGTGTTCATAATTTATGAATGCCTCATATGTATATGAGTATTTAGTTAGAATGATGGATAATTTGAAGTTTGACATGTTGGAATGCTTTTAAAAAAATTAACAAAATTCATACATGTATAAATAATACAAATATGTTCATACAAACAAATTTAAGCGAAGGATCCTTTTTTTATGAGATACACAAATGTGACTAATATGTGAGTAGAAATTAATTTGATATTGACCAAAACATTACAATGTCAGCTATACAAGTTTTAAAATATTTGGTTCAGGTGGTAGATGTTAATTTTATACAAATGTAGAACAAAGAATCATCGAATTTGGACACAATCTGCAGAATCTAAACATGTTTGAGTATCTATATTGGAATCTAAATAAAAAAGAAGCAAGGGAAAATAAAACTGAAGAACAGTATCGGGTATTATCTCACGCGGTTGGTAAGTAATACCCGTCTCAGATAAACATCTTCTCGGGCGGTTATTAAGTACCAACCGCCTGTGAAGATTTTAATTCTTTTCAATTAATATTCTTGATTAAATGTGGGTCCTTTAAAAAGGCAAAATTCTACTTTCTTGTAATATTATTGATAAGTAAAGGTTACCATTAAATTTCACTTCATGAATCCTTTGAAATTGGTTAGAACATAAAAACATATAACAATTGCTATTTTTCATTTTTCTATCTTGATGAATATAATGCTTTATTTATTTATTTTTCAGTGGACATTTTTATTCATCATACCAACCTCTATGAATTTTTTCAGATTTTTTTTAAAATTTTTTAATCAATGTGTATTCATAATTTGATGAATGCCTCATATGTATATGAGCATGTAGTTAGAATGATTGATAATTTGAAGTTTGACATGTTGAAATGCCTTTCAAAAATTAACAAAATTCATACATGTATAAATAATACAAATATGTTCATACAAACAAATTTAAGTGAAGGATCCTTTTCTTATGAGATACACAAATGTGAATAATATGTAAGTAGAAATTAATTTTGATATTTACCAAAATATTACAATGTCAGCTATACAAGTTTTAAAATATTTGGTTCAAATGGTAGATGTTAATTTTATACAAATGTAGAAGAAAGAATCATCGAATTTGGACAAAATTTGCAGAATCTAAACATGTTTGAGTATTTCTATTGGAATCTAAATAAAAAAGAAGTAAGGGAATAAGAAACTGAAGAACAATATCGGGCATTACCTCAGGCGGTTGGTAAGTAATACCCGCCTAAGATAAACATCTTCTCAGGCGGTTATTAAGTACTAACCGCCTGTGAAGATCTTTACTTCTTCTTAATTAATATTCTTGATTAAATGTTGGTCCTTTAAAAAGGCAAAATTCCACTTTCTTGTAATATTATTGATAAGTAAAGGTACCATTAAATTTCACTTCATAAATCCTTTGAAATTGGTCATAACATAAAAAACATATAACAATTGCTATTTTTCATTTTTCTATCTTGATGAATATAATGCTTTTTTCATTTATTTTTTCAGTGGACATTTTTATTCATCATAGCAACCTCTATGAATTTTTTCAGATTTTTTTAAATTTTTTTGAATCAATGCGTGTTCATAATTTGACAAATGCCTCATATGTATATGAGCATATAGTTAGAATGATGGATAATTTGAAGTTTGACATGTTGGAATGCTTTTAAAAAAATAACAAAATTCATATATGTATAAATAATACAAATATGTTCATACAAACAAATTTAAGCGAAGGATCTTTTTTTTATAAGATACACAAATGTGAATAATATGTGAGTAGAAATTAATTTAATATTTATCAAAACATTACAATGTCAACTATACAAGTTTTAAAATATTTGGTTCAGATGGTAGATGTTAATTTTATACAAATATAGAATAAAGAATCATCGAATTTGGACTCAATTTGGAGAATCTAAACTGATTTGAGTATTTATATTGGAATCTAAATAAAAAAGAAGCAAGGGATAAGGAAACTGAAGAGCCTCGGGCATTATCTCAGGCGGTTTGTAAGAAATAACCGCCTGAGATAATTGTTTTCTCAAGCGGTTATTAATAACCAACCGCATGTGAAAAATTTAAAAACCGCCTGTGAAAAATTGACGCCTATGTAAAGACCCCTCACCACAGTCGAAACGTAACCTTGGAGAATTTTCCACCGTCGCAAGGCTGCCGAAATTTCCCACCGCCGCGCCGCTGCCCAGCCTGCACTGTCGTGCCGCCGCTCAGCCCGCACCGCCGTCGAGAGCCGACACTGCCGCGCCGCCGCCCAACCCCGCGGAGGCACGCCTCTGCCCAGTCCCACATCGTGCCACAAGGTACCTAAGTAAATTCTTATAGTTTTCTTACTATGCATTGTATGCTACCTTTTTCTTTGTATATTTTCATAAGCTGCTAGTTTGGACATAGTGTGTTGATATATGGATTGTGTCCTTTTGCATGTTGGTATATTCTCATAGTGTGTTGGTATATGGATTGTGTCATAGTGTGTTGGTATATGGATTGTGTCCTTTTGCATGTTGGTATATTCTCATAGTGTGTTGGTATATGGATTGTGTCATAGTGTGTTGGTATATGGATTGTGTCCTTTTGCATGTGTGTACATATGTGTTTGGACTCAATAATTTGGAAGTTTGGTCTTTTAAATATTGATGTATGGACTATATTATAAACCGAACTCGTCATTGTAGTTTTATGTGTTTTCTTTTTCAATATGTTACTTGTGTGTGCGTACCTCCTACTTGCATATATTTCGAAGGGGTGATTAGGGTTAGCTTTCTAGGGAGATGGTTTTATAACTCACCTATTTAGTTACCATCGTTGGATGGGATCCGACGTCAAGATATAACGGGTCGGATCACACCCTGACCTAGCCCATGCTACTGGGCCTGTTTGCCCCACGACTTCAATCCTTCACCCCCGCTTGCTGCTCCCGACACCTTCGACTCCGTCCGCCTCAAGACGTCGCCCATCTCCTCCAGACTCCGCTCGACGCCGCCGCCTCCCGTCCGCCAAGCTTTCTGTTCGTCGCCGATCTTAGAGTCTTATTTGACGTTGCTGCCGCTCTCCTACGTGCCACCTCTCTCTACAACTTTGTATTACCGTAAAAACCTTGAGGACGACTGTACATAGATTAGCCATCGACTAGGGTCGATTAGTCGCCCTAATGAACAGACCTACATTAGTCGCCCTAATCATACTTGTTATGTCTCTGTAAATTCATTTTATAGAAGACCTTTAGAGAATATTTGTGGCCAAATTTTGTAAATCTGACAAAAATTCTATTATTGAAGCATGGACCGTTCAGCGTGGATGTATAACATGTCAAGACTCGATCCTATGTACATTCATAATGTTGCAAATTTTATTGAAGCATCCAAGAGACATGCAAAGTTGCAAAAGAAAGATGATATATTATGTCCATGTATCGATTGCGAAAATAAGATTGCTTGGACGGATACTATAGTAATCCAATCTCATTTGGTGAAAAGAGATTTCAAAAAAAAACTATACAATATGGACAGAGCATGGTGAGTTAGATACACACGATGTGGATAAAGATGATGAGAGAGGTTCAGATGATGATAATGTTCATATCGATGATGATAGTGACAATCAAGCTGGTGATGATGATGATGAGTTCGATTGTGAGGAGATGTTACGTCACATTGAACCATATGTATTGACTTCTATGGGAGCAAGCAAAGGTTTAAGTAAAATGGAGACATTGCAGAATGCGACGACGGAGCTTTTATATGATGAATCAAATGGTTGTGATAAAGAGTTTACTACATTGCATGCAGTCTTAGAATTACTAAAGTTGAAAGCTACGCACAGATGGTCCGATTGTAGTTTCTCTGATCTTTTGAATCTTATGGCAGAAATTCTTCCAGATCCAAATAAACTGCCCAGAAGCTCTTATAAAGCGAAGAAACTTCTTTGCCCGATGGCACTAGGTGTGACAAAAATACACGTTTGTGTGAACCATTGTATTCTGTATCGCAAAGAGCATGAGATCGCAACTAGATGCCCCATTTGTGGTGTCAGTAGATATAAGAAAGACTACAATTACCAGTATGTTACCAACATCGAAAAGTCTCAGAAGAATAAGAAGTTTATTATTGGTCCTGAAGGTGACGATGACGATACTTCTGGCAATGCAGACGAGAAGAATAAGAGAAAAATTCTTGCCTTGGTGATGTGGTACCATCCGGTAATTGATCGCTTGAAGCGTTTTTTCTCAAACCCTAGGGAGGCTGAACTTATGCGTTGGCATTCCGAGCAGCGCAAGAAGAATGAAAAACATATACAACACCCTGGTGATGCAACACAGTGGAAAAATTTTGATATTCAGTATCCAAAATTTGCAAACGAAATCAGAAATGTGAGGTTTGCCTTAGGTACAGACGGAATGAATTCATTTGGTGTAAAAAGGAGCATACACAGCACATGGCCCGTGGTCTTAACGATGTACAACCTACCCACGTGGTTGTGTCACAAAAGGAAATATATCTTGTTATTTGTTCTTATCCAAGGTTCAAAACATCCCAACATCGAAATTGATGTGTTCTTGGAACCTTTAATGGAAGATATGACGAAATTGTGAAATGAAGGGGTACGTACATGGGATGAGTACAAGCGGGAGTATTTCACGCTAAGAGCAATGATATTCATTACCGTGCATGATTATCCCAGATTGTTTACATTATCGGGACAAATGAAAGGGAACAAAGGTTGTGTAAGGTGTGTGGATAGAACTATATTTCTATACCTCACTTCATCCAGAAAGACGGTGTACATGAGACACCGACGGTTCTTGACAGATACACACAAGTATAGGAAGATGAAAGAACAATTTGATAACAAAATCGAAAAAGATACTGCACCAAAACCTTACAGTGGAAAAATTGTGTTTGAAATGGTCAAGAACATTCATATTGCTTTCGGTAAGGGCAAAAATTTTAAAGGATTAAGAGAAAGAAAAGTACATCTTCGGATGATACAACTGATATGGCTTTCAAGAAACAATCAATTTTTTTCAAGTATCTTCCGTATTAGAAGAATCTGGAATTTTGCCGTAGTATTGATTTGATGCACGTTACAAAGAATGTATTTGACAGCATCATTAGGACCTTGCTGGACATGCCGACGAAAACAAAGGACGGATTAAATTCACGTATGGACCTATTAAATCTTGATTCGGGACCGGAGCTTCATCCAGTAGAAAAGGCGAACGGGAAGCACTACCTTCCCCCAGCAAGCTACAACTTGACGCTAGAATAGAAAAAAGCAATTTGCAAATGCTTGTGTGGGATCAAAGTGCCCACGAGTTTCTCATCCAATATCCGCAAACTAGTCTCGATGAAAGACTTGTCTTTATTTGGTTATAATTCTCACGACTGTCACATGATGATGATAGTTTTCCTTGTCATTGCAATAAGAGTCATCAAACCTGAGCATATAAAAGTTGTCATCACACATTTGTGTTACTTCTTCAATGCAGTATCGTAAAAGGACAATAACACGTGAAGATTTAGACTATCTGAAAACATACATCGTCTAGACCATGTGCAAGCTTGAGATGTGTTTCCCACCATCCCTTTTCGATATGCAAGTACACCTAATCATACATCTTGTTGATCAGATAAAAGCATTGGGGCCACCATATTTACATCATATGTTTTTGTTGGAGAGATATTTAGGAGTATTAAAAGGTTATGTGTGAAACCGTGCTCACCCAGAGGGTTCAATTATGGAAGGATACACCACTGAAGAAGTGATTGATGGTTGCACTGATTACATCAAAGATGGAAAATCGATAGGTGTGCCTATACCGGTACATGAGGGTAGACTACGTGGGAGAGGCAAAGTGGGTAAGAGAACTTTTATCGTTCAAGATTACATGAATGTACACCGTGCACATTTTGGTGTACTACAACAGCTCGCAATAGCTGAGTCGTACATCGAGGAACACCAAATTGAGTTTCGTGATAAAAACCAAGACCGCACAGAGGACTGGATCATAAAAGAGCACAAAAGATGTTTCACTGAATGGTTAATGGACAAAAATATACCGTACGGAAACACTATAGAAGAGGCAACAATGAAGAAGTTAGCTTCTGGCTCATCTACTTTGGTGACATCATGGCAATCATATGACATCAATGGTTACACATTTTACACTAAAGAAAAAGACGGTGAGAGTGTTGCACAAAATAGTGGTGTTCGTATTGATGCTTATGATTCACAAGGGCAAAAGACCACATACTTCGGGTTCATAGAGAAAATATGGGAACTCGATTATGGCGAAAGAATGGTAATGCCCGTATTTAAGTGCCAATGGGTCAAACATCCTGATGGTGTGAAAGTGGACAATTACGGGCTGACACTGGTAGACTTGAATAAAGTGGGTTATAAAGATGACCTGTGGGTTCTCGCCGATAGTGTTGCACAAGTTTTCTATGTTCAAGATCCAGAAACTGAGAAGATGCATGTAGTTGTTTCTGGAAAGCAAAATATTGTTGGGGTTGAGAATGTGGGAGATAATGAAGAGTAATATAATCAGTATAAAGAGATGTACCTTTTCATCGAACCAGAAAACATCAAGCGCGTAGAGAGAAGCATTAAAAAGAATTTGAAACCCTATATGCGAGAAGATGTCAATGCTGGAAAAAATGTATATATCAATGCGAGATGATATATATTGTATATATTTGTATCTTCTGAAATCAACTTAGAACAATGCTCTATTTCAGCTTTAGATAGCATGTTTCGAACATTATTATATTCAGCTTCTGTTATGAACATTATTAAATTCAGTATGTGTATATAAATTTCTTCTGACCTATGATGATCAGGCTTGCCTTCCAACAGCTTGGTTCCAAACAACATCTAGAAGCACAACTCTTGAAGCTTCTGTCAAGTTAATCCCTTCACATCAAGCTCTTGTAGATGCAATTAACACCCATGACTCATCATTTGGATTGTTAAAAGCTTCAATTGAAGTCTGACGATACTTCCTGTCCATTTTAGGGCTTGTTTGGATAGGAGTGGATCCACTTCAATATAAGTGGTTTGAGGTGAATTGAGGAGAAAATTAGTTCATTCTTCACTTCAATCCACTTCAATCCAATTAGATTGAGTACACCCAAACAAGCCCTACAAGATTTCTTTCTCTTCTCTCCATTTTTATAACTTACGAAGATGCTACTTTATCAGTTCTAATGACTGAATATATTGACTACAAATCAGTACCATCTCTCTTAGTGCTTTACACAAGCGACGAAGCATACAACTTCAATCACAAATTTTGTTTTTACCATTTTCATAAGAATTTGACCTTAATTTTTCAAGCATAGATTTATCAATAATTGAAGCTTCTTCAACAGACATGTTAATGGCAGTTACAAGTGAAGGGTGTGTCGAAGCTAACGAAATCTCAATGGAACTAAAGACAAAGAGATGCTGCATATGAGTGACAATATCCAGGTTAGACAGCATGAAGCTATGATGACAGTCTTCAATAACATGAAAAGTGATGCCAAGATTATGCTTGCATCAACCAAGACATATTGTGAGGGTATAACACTTGTTGGGGCAAGCATAACCTTGGCCAAAATCAAAAATCACGCCACCGTGGATTACTCTGAAGCCGCCATGGATTACTCTGAAGTTTACCCAGCACGCACGGAGAAAACTTCAGGATAATCAATGGCGGCTTTAGAGTAATCCACGGTGGCAGATTTTGGCTAAGGTTATGCTTGTCCCAACAAGTGTTATACACTCACAACATGCCTTGGTTGATGCAAACATAACTTTGGCATCACTTTTCATGTTGTTGAAGGTTGTCATCATGGCTTCACGCTGTTTAACCTGGACATTGCCACTCATATGCATGATCTCTTTATCTCCAGTCCGATTCAGATTTCGTTAACTTCGACACATCCTTCACTTATAACTGCCATTAACATGTGTGATAAGGAAGCTTCACTTATTTGATAAATCTATGCTTGAAAGATTAAGGTTAAATCTCTATGAAAGTGTAAAAACAAGATTTGTGATTGAAGTTGTTCGCTTACTCGCTTGTGTGAAGCACTAAGAAAGTAGATACTGATTTCTAGTCAATATATTTAGGCATTAAAACTGAGAAAGGAGCATCTTCTTAAGTTTTCAAATGGATAGGAGGGAAAGAAATCGTTCAAATGGATGGGAAAATCCTTCCAAAGATCGTCAGGCTTCAAATTGATGCTTTCAACAATCCAAATGATGAGCCACGAGTGTTACTTGCATCTACAAGAGCTTGCTATGCAGGGATTAGCTTGACATGAGCTTAGCAGCATCACGGGTGGTTCTTAAACAATAACCGCCCGTGGAAATCATGTATTTTCTCAGGGTTGGTTAATTAAGAACCGCCTGTGATGTTAGCTACATCACAAGCGGTTCTTAATTAATAACCGTCTGAGAAAATATATGATTTCCACGGGCGGTTGTTGTTTAAGAACCGCGTGTGATGTTCTGTCATCACATACAGTTATTGTATCATTCACCATCAAAGTCGCATTTTTTTACGAACCGTCTGTGTTTGAAAAATCCAGACGCCTGTGAAAATGCTTTTTGTAGTAGTGTTCACCACTGCTGTTGGCACGTACTATTGGCTGCACTTGCACATAATTAAGATGGGATGATAAGAGAGGATGTGACTCACTGATGACGGGTTCGGATACTACTATATATCGTGAAATTTCTTCAGTCTCATGTTTGGTAACAAGTGGAAAAGCCTGCAGTGTCATAAAAATGACGACTCGGTACTTTTTCTTTCCAGATAGATCGATTCAACACCCCAAAATGTTGGATGTACATTTATGTAAAACATGTCGACTGAACATTTGTTTTAAGAAACGACAAGTCACTATTTCAAAAATAAAAAATTGAGCAGACATTTCTCATTAAATATTTGGTTTTGAAATACTTTTGAGTAAACAATTTTTTTGAAAAGATGTGTTGGGTGAAGAATTTAGCAGAAACGTTAAATATCCATTGTCCAAAATGCTGACTAATTAGTTATGTATAATATCTTGAGTGTAATACTTCTATAAAATAATGTTGTCGTAGAAAGCTGGGTACAAACCCATCTCTCGACCAGGCGCACTCGTACTGTTCATGGCATGCACGCACGACACGGCGGCGAGAGCTTCAGCGTCCACGAGGATGGCAGGACCTTCAATGGCCGAATGGCCGCCCTATTATGTTTTATGCATTAATAATATAAAAATACAAATTATAATTATTATACTTTGATGTAGTAGATGTGAATGTTATGCGGTAAAAAAAACGTTAATTAAAATTAGACTCCCTCCTTTTTTATTGCGTAGAGGTTCAGTTCATCGGTGACAATTTTACAGAATTTATCAAACTTTACTGACAGGTACAAGACGGGTATATAATTTGGTCTCAATTAAAAATAGCAATATTTTATTTAAAAACTTTAAAATAGAGTTGTCGGTTAAAAAATTATAGAAATGCGTACCAGTCATCTAGCCACCGAGCCACTAATTAATCAAAATTTTTGAATGAGACATCCAGTGGTTGAGCGATTCATCCATGATTTTATCTGGTTAATAAATACTCTCTTCATTCTAAAATATTTGACATTCTTTAAATTCTTTAATTCATCCATGATTTAATGACAAATTTTTTGAGATGAAAAGAGTAATAAAAATGATTGAAGCTTTAATTCTGCGAATGCTTCATTTTCATGAATCACAGTCGGAGCAAGAAAGCACTTCGTTTCCTGTGCCGCGGTTAATAGCAGATGGAGAGTTCAAAGATTAACAGCGCATGTAATTACGCATGCTGCATGCTATTAAAAACAAGGGGAGAAATGCTTCGTTCTCGTTGCTGTATGCGCTGGTGGCTCCGTGCGATTAATTAACGAAGGGAGGAATGCTTCGTTTCTGTTGCTATCTAGTGTTATTAAAACTAAGGGAGAAATACTTTATTTTAACTGTCGTACTGTATACACGAGTGGGCTACAGATTAAGGGTTCTCGTTTCAAAATTTCAAGTCATTTCACTTTAGGTCAACTTTTTTCGTTTTATCTAATTCTTAATTTTCTCAAATATATTCGAAACATGAAATATACATGAAACGGGGGTTGTACTATAAAACTAATTACTGCCACTCCACTCGCGAGGAAGAACATTCGAGCAACCATTCCCCTTCCAGTCTCACGCAAGAAACCGCAGCCAAGACGCGCGGCACAGGACCATCGCCGGATGGAACCGGCCTCGAGTCGCCGCCCGACTGCCACCGGCCCTCTCGCCGCCGCCGGAAGGTAACTATCCATTCCTTTGCGTCGTCGATCGTTTCATTCCAGGCCAAGCCACAGGTCTGCGCATTGTTGCTTGTTCTTCTCTCCGTTCGTTTGATTAACATCGAGACCGTGTAGCTTTTCGCGGTAGATCGTCTAGATTTAATTCATTTCCTCGGTGATTTTTCCCAACAAAACGGAAGTCTTGGAATCTTAGTAACCAGGGTTGACCTGCGCGACTCGATCCGCTATTTCCTCCAAAAATTCGAGCGGAAAACGCCAAGAATTGCGTTACTCACGTTCCTTTTTGTTAGTACCATTTTAAAGTAAACCGATAGTTTTCTAGATGGCGCAACAAACCTTGCATCCGGTAGAAATTTTTGGAGCCAAAATTTGTATATCATACAGTAACTGCTACCATCTGAGTAGTATCTGTTTGACAGGAGTTTCGAAGGCATGGAGACAATGCCAGTGCCAGTGCCAGAGCCTGAAGCTAGAGACTGGTCAGAGCTGCATGTCGATGCCCTCTCACTGGTCTTCACCAAGCTCGGCGCCATTGAGGTCCTTATGGGTGCGGGGCTCGTGTGTCACTCGTGGCTTGACACGGCCAAATTGCCTCATCTGTGGCGATCCGTGGACATGTCAAACCACGAGGTGTTATATAAGATGGATGGCATTGTCCTGTGTGCAATGGCGAAGGTGGCCATTGACCGCTCCTGTGGACAGCTGGAGACATTTATGGGAAAAAGGTTTGTCACGGAATACCTGCTCAAGCATTTTGGAGACAGGTATGGTCTTCTTTATGTGCTAGATTATTGTTCCAAAAGCCTCATTTGTAAGAATTACCTTTCCCAGGCGCCAGACCCCCACACATCATTTGCAAAATGTAGTTGATCTCATTGTTTATAACCTAAAAGTTGTGTATCATTGTTGCTTGTTTTTCTTTGAGATGCATATATCATTAAGCATTGATATGTTAGTGTTACCTTTGCAGGGCACCGTCTCTCAAGAAGCTTTGCCTTAATTCGTGCAGCTTCTCTATTGTAGGAATTACAGAGGCAATAAAGAAATTCCCTCTCGTTGAGGACCTTGAGCTTTCTTTCCATGCAGATATTTTCGAGGAATATGTGTGTGAGACTACTGGCAAGTCATGTACACGGCTCACACACTTCGCAAAGTGCTTGATGTTAGGTGTCCCTACATTTGCCAATGATACTAGCAGCTATGACATGGACAGGGAAGCCATAGGAATAGCAGCTATGACAAAGCTCCGATCTCTGCAGCTCGGTTGCGATAAATTTGGCAACAATGGACTGATGGCCATTCTTGACAATTGCCCCCACCTGGAGTATCTTGATATCCGTCACTGTTTCAACATCATCATGGATACTGAGCTGCTAGCAAAACTTGCTAGAATCAAGACACTGAAGCTTCCTGATGATTCATTAGGTGACTACCAATATCTGGTTTTTAGTGATGATTACAATTATGATTATGCCTTTAATGGGTCTGACTAAAATTATTACTGTGATCCTTTCTGCTACCTAGAAAGGTTCATTTGAGTTGCTTTGTGCATCTTAAAATGCTGATTTTTGAAAAAAGATGGTTCATTTGAGTCGGAGATGATCTTAAGGCTTGTGTGAATAGTGATGATCATTATGAACTTGGTATGTCTTTACTGCAGCCATGATAAGTTCCTCATGTTTTTATGGCACTGTTGGTCCTATAGATCTGCTGGTGCTTGGATATCGTGTTTTGCTAGAAATTTGCTTAGCAACTGCATCGAGGACTAGGTCTTGTATTTTTCTTTTGTGTTTTTTGTGAGCAATTTTATGGACAATGGTTCTGGGTGTTGATCAGTTCATTAATGCTGGTGTGGTACAGTTTCTAAAAAAATTTGATCCTGGTGTGCAGCGTATATGCTCACTACTAAAGACAAGGCCGTGAGCCCGTGACAGTTGCTTTTAGTGGGGTAGCTAGGATTTTTAAGGAGTATGCTGTAAAAAAATTATATGCAATTCGAGAAAAAGTACCAAAAATATAGCATAATCCGATATGTATATATATATATATATATATATGTAATATCTCTGTTTCAATAATGTTGAAAAGTTTGAACTAACCAGTATTAAATATTTCCAAATGAAGGTAACATGATAAGTCTTAAATTTAATTATTATAATATAAAATAATTCATTGATAATACTAATAGTTTTGAATATAAATATAAGAGATTAAGCGCCTGTCTCTATGACCTCTCGAAGCGAAGCTCCCTCCATCTATCCCTTAAACTTCATCGTCTTAAGAAACTAGATTTTCCAATGACCTCTCTTGCTTTACCAGTTTTCTGATGACCTCATGAAAATTTGAATGGACATAGAGATGTTTCACTACAGGAAAAGCGATCATTTGCGACGGCCGACTTTATTTGCGACGGCCAGCCGTCGCAAATAACTTAAATTGCGACGGCCCGCCTCTGGCCGTCGCAAATAAGGTGGCCGTCGCAAATCATAACTTATTTGCGACGGCCTTCGGGCCGGCCGTCGCAAATAAGGGCTTATTTGCGACGGCAAACCCTAGGACCGTCGCAAATAACGCAGCCGTCGCAAATAAACCCTTATTTGCGACGGCCAGTTAAAAGGCCGTCGCAAATAGGTTTTAATTGCGACGGCCGTAAGTCCGAGCCGTCGCAATTAACAAGGCCGTCGCAAATTAAGTCTTATATCGGGAAGCTCCACCCCGACCCTTCATTTTCCTCAACACGCCGCCGCCGCGCCCCCGCCACCGCCGCGCGCCCCCGCCGCGCCGCGCCCCCGCCGCCGCGCCGCGCTCCCGCCGCCGCGCCCCCGGCTCCGCCGCCGGCCCGCCGCCCTCGGCCCCGCCTCCGCGCCCCCGCCACCGCCGCCGCGCCCCCGGCCCGCCGGCCCCCGCCGCCGCGCCCCCGGCCCGCCGGCCCCCGCCGCCGCGCCCCCGGCCCGCCGGCCCCCGCCGCCGCGCCCGCCGGCCCCCGCCGCCGCGCCCCCGGCCCGCCGGCCCCCGCCGCCGCGCCCCCCGGCCCGCCGGCCCCCCCCCCCCCCCCGCCGCGCCCCCGGCCCCCCCCCCCCCCCGACCCGGCTCCACCGCCGCCCCGCCATCGCCGCCGCGCCCCCGCCTCTGCGCCCGCCGCCCTCGGCCCCCACCGGCGTCGCCTCCGCCTCCGGCCCGCCGCGCCACCGGCGTCGCCGCTGCCGGCCCGGACCGCTGCTCCCCGACCGGACCGCCGCGCCCCGATCTTGAGGTCAGTGCTACTCCCCCCTGTTTTAGGGTTTTTTTTTTCAGATGTAGCTAGCAATTTTGTTAAGAGGTAGTAGCAATTAACTATAGTAGCTTAGAATAGCTTGTATAGTTGTTAATATGGATTGTAGCAATTAGCAATTTGAGTGATGCAAATAAGATTGTAAACTAATTAAAAAGGGCCGAATATGGTGCACAAATGGTGTGCTGGTCGTAGAGGGGATACACCAATTTGTGAAAGTGACATGGATTCGAATCTTCGAATGAGTAGAAATTGTTGCTCGATCTTGATGTTAATTATGCTTAGTTGTTAATGATGTTGGTTATGCAAATTTGTTGATAATGTTATTGATTATGTAGATGTTAAGCATGCTTATGTTTTGCTTTATTATTCTTAATGTTTATGTTCATTGCTGCTTATCGTTATTGAATTAAGTTATTAAATGTTCAAATTTTGATTAATTGTTATGTTTCTTTTAGCATGTTCAATATTCTTTATATATATAAATATATAAATATAAATATAAATATATATATATAAGCGGGTTAAAACGATAATGTATCAGAAGAAATATCAAAAGAGAGAGGAGATATTCTACGCCATATCGCCTGCGGCGAGCATGACAGCGGAGGAGAGGCCGGCAGCGGAGGACGGCCCTGACTATGAAACTTTCAACTCTGACCCACTTTTCTCCTCACTCTCGTTCTCTTTCCTCATTCGTAAATGACCTGAAAATGAACATGAGCAACGTAACCTATAGCAATTGATTACCCGTTTCGGATCGGCACGTCTCACATGCCATTGGCATGTGAGACGTGCAGGTTCGGAATTGTCCCTTTTTGGACAGCCTCGGAGTGACCGAGGGGGCGTGGCTTGTGACGAGACGCGGGTCCGGATTTGGACGAGATTTCGGTGGCGTAACCCTGTTGTTCTCTGCTGCACCATTTTCGGGCGTGCAGTGGAGAACAGCGGGGTTATGCTGCCGAAATTTCGTTCGAATCCGGATCACGCGTCTCGTCATGAGCACGCTCCGCTCGGTCACTCTTGGGTGGGTTTAGGATCTATCTGCCTAGGTTGTAGGGCCGTGACATAACACAACAATACATTAACGACAATTTCTTTCGCATTAAACTGCAGAGTCAAAAATGGGTGAAGACCGCAGTTGGATGTATACTGGCTGGAAGAGCAGAAATGGTGGTCACTCCGATGAGTGGTTTATCAAGTTAGATCAATTTTTGGATCGAGCATTTTCGTTGTCAACGGAAGATATGGTGCGGTGCCCATGTACAAAATGCCGAAACACTAAGTTTTTGAGAAGATTGGAGCTTTCGTTTCACTTATGTCGAAACGGTTTCACTCCACAATATGAAGTGTGGACCTTCCACGGCGAGACTAATTCTCGAGTCATAGCCGAAGTGGATGAGGATGATGATATAACAGAGGTTGATAGGATGGATGAGATGTTAGAAGCTCTTGAAGTGGAGGATCCTCTTACAAATGAGGCAGAGAAGTTCTTCGAGGAGCTGAAGAAATCACAAGAGCCGTTGCATGAACATACGGATGTGACCGTACTTGCTTTCTTGACCATATTTATGGCAATTAAGTCCAAGTACTTTTTTTCCATCAACTGCTACAATGATCTCATGAAATTGATCTGCGATATCCTTCCACGACCTCACAAAGCGCCACCAGATATGTATCAGTCAAAGATCAAGATATCTGGTCTCGGTATGAAGTATGAGAAAATTGATGTGTGCCCAGACAACTGCATGCTATTCTGGAAAGAGCACGCCAATGAGAAGATGTGCTTGAAATGTGGTAAATCGAGGTATGTCGAAGTTGTTAATGACGATGGCGATAATGTGATGACAGATGTCGCACATAAGCAGCTTCGTTACTTGCCTGTGACACCTCGGTTGAAGCGGATGTTTCTTTCAAAAAGAACCGCAAGACACATGAGATGGCACAAAGAAGGTAAACGTGAGAACAAAGAATTCTTGACGCATCCGTCCGACGGTGATGCATGGAAGGCGCTAGACCGTTTCGATCCAGACTTTTCTCGTGATGCGAGGAATGTTCGCATCGGATTAGCGACAGACGGATTTTCACCGTTCAGTACGAATGCCGCTCCATACTCATGTTGGCCTGTCTTTGTCATTCCGTACAACCTGCCACCTGCTTTTTGTACGAGGAACGAGTTCATGTTTCTCAGCCTCATTGTACCTGGACCTGATCATCCCGGGTCACGTCTCAACGTGATGTTAAAACCGCTGATCGAAGAATTGAAGGTCTTGTGGACAGGAGTCGAAGCGTACGACAGTTACAAGAAGCAGAAATTCAACCTTCGAGCTGCTTATTTGTGGTCCGTCCATGATTTGCCGGCATACGGCATGTTTTCCGGATGGAGCACTCACGGTCGTCTGACGTGTCCGATATGTGCTTCAGACACGGATTGCTTTCGACTAACTCATGGAGGCAAAATATCTTATTTCGATTGTCACAGACGTTGGCTGCCCTCGAATCATATATTTAGGCAGCAGAGGCATGTCTTTCGAAAGAACACTGTTGTCACTAAAGGACCACCGAAGCGTCTCAACGGGTCAGAAATTTCTGATATGTTGGACAAACTGGTGCCTGATGAAGGTCGTCCTGGATATTTCGTAGGTTATGGAGAGGAACACAATTGGACTCACATATGTGGACTTTGGGAGCTACCATATGTGAAGTCGTTGATTCTAATGCACAACATTGATGTCATGCATCAGGAGCGTAATATGAGCGAAAGTATCATAAGCACTTGCATGGATATGCCTGGCAAAACGAAAGACAATTATAAAGCTAGACTAGATTTGGCAGACATTTGTCACCGTCCAACTCTTGAAATCTCTGAAAGTGGTGGAAAGCCACGTGCTTCTTTCTGTCTTCGATCGAAAGAAAAGAAAGAAGTTATGAAATGGATGAAAACTTTGAAATTCCCAGATGGTTACGCAGCTAGCCTGAAACGAGCCGTAAATGTTAACACAGGAAACCTCACTGGGTTGAAGAGTCATGATTATCACATTATAATGGAAAGACTCCTACCTGTTATGTTCCGAGGCTATCTAGATGATGCGGTGTGGAAGGTTTTAGCCGAGCTCAGCTATTTCTATAGACAGCTTTGTGCTAAAGAAATCAAGATCGGGATGATGGATAAGTTAGAGAAGGAGATACCCATACTTTTATGTAAGATGGAAAAATTTTTTCCACCGGGTTTCTTCAATCCAATGCAACATCTGCTTATCCATCTTCCATTCGAAGCTAAAGTTGGCGGTCCTGTGCAATATAGGTGGATGTATCACATTGAAAGAGCGCTACGATATCTGAAACCAATGGTTGGCAACAGGGCAAGGGTGGAAGGGTGCATCGCTGAAGCATATGCTCTTAAAGAAGTTGGATACTTTTCAAGTGTCTACTTTGCGGAAGAAAACAATATCAATACTTCGGCTATGCGGTACAATGTGGACGAAACACCCCCTCTAAGCGACCTTTCCATTTTTCAAACGAGAGGCACCACCGTTGGTAGCTACACGACCTACGTGCTATCCGAACAGGAAAGGACTGTTGCTTTACTCTACATGTACGCAAATATAGAAGGCATGCAGGAATACTTCGAGTAAGTTTTTCTCCTATGTTTATGCTAATCTACATATTTTGCTACACATGTACTCTAAAAGATGTTTTTTCATGTTCAGCGAGTTCCACAGACAATATTGGCCACATAGGCATCAACCTACGGCCAAACAAGTAGAAGCGATGCGAAAGGAAGGAATAAATGGGGGACAGAGTTTTCTATCTTGGTTTCGAGAATATGTAATATTCTCTCGTCTTCTATGTATTATAAATTACTATTATTAAAGAAGTATTATATAATATTCTCTCGTCTTTTATAACAGTGTCGGACTCACAGTGTCCATGAAGATTTGCGGCAGCTATCTTATGGATTGGTGAATGTTAGAAGCTATGGTCGATATGACGTAAATGGCTTCCGATTCCGTACAACTCATTTTGAAGCTCATCGTCCTCTTGCGGCAACATCAAATTCCGGTGTTGTGACGAGAGCAATGGACACTCAAGGGAATTTAACCGATTATTATGGTATCATTAATAAAATCCTTGAATTTACTTTTACCGGAAATAAGACCCTTCGAGTTGTCTTCTTTGACTGTGACTGGTTTGATCGTACTCATGGAACTCGAGAAAACCAATTTGGAATGGTGGAAGTGAAACATAAGGACCGACTACGGGGTTACGATACATTTGTTCTTGCGCATCAAGTTGAACAAGTGTATTATCTACCTTATCCATGCACGAAGCTCAGTGCTTGGTGGGTGGTATATAAGGTGAATCCTCGTGAGCGGCTATATACTCCTGGGGATGATGGTTACCATGATAGCGAAGACGTTGAAGAAGTGTACCAAGAAGAAGAGTTGCCAGACACTTTTATCGTCGAGCTTGGTGCAGGACTCGATCAATTAGTTGGAGATGTTGAAGACGTTGAAGATGTAGAGGCAGATGATACACGAAAACGAAAATTAGAACAGGCCACGATGGAAGATCGTTGGGCTGGTTTAAGGAGTAGGGCACAGACACATGACAATGATGTTGATGAATTTTGAAAGTGACTACAAGTAATGTTTTCTTGAAGATAGTAACATGAATTTTATATATTTTATTTGCATATTTACTAATTATCTAATTACAATAGGATGGCGTCAAAGAAGGGTAAGAAGGTGCCACCGACGAGGGGGTTCTACCCCTCTAGACCCGAGGACGCTTTCGTTGGTGCCTCGTCGACTGGCAGCAGACGCTCTCAGCTGCTGGGGCACGTTCAGACCAGCTCTAGAGCTTCGTCACAGGTAAATGTCACTCGTTTTTGACAAATTCTTTAAATTCAAATTCACATTAAACTTACTTATGAATCATTTGAATGTTGTAGTCCTCACCGGCTGACTCAGAGGCTGCGGCGCCTTCGGTGAGCCAGCCTTCGGCGAGGCAGCCCTCGGCCAGCCAGCACTCGGCGAGGCAGCCCTCGGCGAGTCAGCCCTCGGCCAGCCAGCTCCCGGCTGGCGATGACTTTGTTCCTGAGGCCTTTGACTCGGCTGGTGAGGAGCCGTCTGGGTCACCTGACGTGGCGCCCCAGCAGACGCGGAGGACGAGGAGGACTCACTTTGTCAGTCCTCCCGCGGTCCCTTCACAGAGGATCGTGATTCGTCCAGTCGGAGACAGGTAATAAAAATTATAGTTTTCAATTTTAGTTTCTTTTGATTACTTAAGTAATGAATGAATGAATAAATATCTTACAGGAGTTGGGACGACTTGTCTTTCACCGGTGAGAAACACCAGAGACCGGTGAACGGTGTCCTCGGGTCCATAGTGCGTTTGCACTATCCCGGGGTCATCGACGGAGTGCCTGCTCTTTCGTGGGAGGACTACGCACGTGTCCATCACCAGGAGCACGGCAACCTTCAGGAGGCCGTATGGGCCGATTTTATGGTAAGTATGTAAAAAAGTTTCTAAGTTACAACTATTAAACTCTTTTAGTGCACATCTCTTCAATATATTCTTTATCGCAGGCAAGATATATTTTAGAGGACCCGGACGACCATCGCATGTTTGAGGATGCGAGGCGAGTGTTTCACTTCAACGCTGCCAAGGCGCTTCGACAAGCTTTGTCGAACGCCCGTGTTCAAATTATTAATGAGCACTTGAAGGCGAACCAGCAGCACGTGTTACACTTCCGGCAGGAGAGCGAGAGGCACCTGACGGAGGAGGAGTACGCGCAGGTACGTGGAGTGTAGTAAGTATTTTTTTCTGATAATGTCCTCGATGGTACTTTTAACGACTTTCAACTATGTGCAGGGCCACGTGAGCTGGTTGCAGGGTCGGAACGATGCATTTCGGGCCCTTTGTCGCTACTGGGCTAGCGACGAGTTTAAAGCTAAGTCCGGGAAGGCTCGAGACTGCAGAGGGGTGGAGGGGAAGAGCAGACACGGGCAAGATAACCACTTGCGTTTAGCTAAACGCATGGTAAGTGTGTGTAACTTATGTTTATATATTAATAATATATTGTTCGTACTAACATGTATTGACAGGAGCGCGAGACGGGGGTGCCGCCCACCCCTGCTGAGGTTTGGAAGAGAGGTCACAGGGACCCTTCTCAGCCGACGGGGTGCAGTCAGGCTGCAGCCGAGCGGTTGGTAAGTTTAGAAACCATTCATATTACATATAACTATATAGATTGTTGAACTTACACGATTTTATTGTTTTGCAGGCTAAGTACGGGGAGGAGGCTAGGAAGATACACGGCCAGGATTTCGATTGGGAACGTCAACCGATCGATCCTCAAGCCGCGTATGCAACCGGTGGTGGAAAAGCACACGGAAGGTGAGTTTGCAAGTCATTTTATCGTTTTCAATTCAAAGTATTCAAGATATTTTAATTTCATATTACTGACTCTCTTTTTTTATAGGCTCGCCATATTCGACGGAGTTGTCGACTCGAGGGCGGGTAGACCTGCGAGAGGCAGCTCCACGCAGGCTTCGGGTACGGGAGGTCGCCGCTCGCAGAGGGACATTGAGATGCAGTCCCTCCGAGAAACTGTAGAAGAAAATGAAAGGCGACATGAGGAGGAAAGGAGGGCGATGGAGGCCACGATCCAAACCCAGGCAGCAGCGTTGGCGCAGATGCGGGAAGCAATGGAGGTAACAATCTAAAAATTAAAATTCTTATTAATTCAGCTTAAATGACTTACTAATAGGTAGCATTTAATGTTTGCAATGACAGGCCATCGCTCGGGCGCAGGGTCTGGGAATCCAGCTACCGGTACTACCACCGGTCCTCCCAGGCGATCCTTCTTCAGCGGGTCAGGTAAGTCTCTATGTAATCCTTCTTCTCCAGCGTAATAAGATTGAGATAGATGAAAGAGAGAGATAGTTAGATAGAAGAAAATGATTGAGATAGAAGAAAGAAAGAGATAGAAGAAAGGGAGACAGAAGAAAGAGTGAAAGATAGATAGAGTAGGATGGGAATGAAGAGAGAGTAAGATGTAGATGGAGATAGAGAGAGGGGAAGATAGAGGGAGGGAGATGTAGATGGAGATAGAGGGAGGAAGATAGAGGGAAAAGGATAGCAATAGAGAGATAGAGTGAGCAAGAAAGATAGAGTGAGAGACAAATAGAGAAATGAAAAGAGAGAGGAAGAGAGGGTGATCTAGATGAAGATAGAGGGAGAGGGAGGGAGAGAGATGTTGATGCATATATTCTAACTCTAAGTTTTATTAATTGCAGGGATCCGCGACGGCTGCACAAACGCCGTCGCCTTCGCTACCCGCCGCCTGGATTGAGGCGCGACGACGACGACTTCGACTTCGGAGGTGGCTTCGGAGGTTAGATGGGCGAGTGAGCCCTTTTATTTACTTTGTTGATGACGATGTGAGATGTATCGGAATTTGAGTTTGTGATTGTGATGATCTTTGTGTATATATTGTGTATGCTGTGTATGCTGTGTATATTGTGTTGTGAATCTGGCCATCGAGCCGGTTAGAGTTTTCTGTTTTTTAAAAAAAATAAAAAACCTTATTTGCGACGGCTTTTTATACAGTACCGTCGCAAATAAGGTACCTAGCCGTCGCAATTAAGCCACTGCTATTTGCGACGGCCTGGCCGTCGCAAGTAAGCTTTAATTGCGACGGCCAGGCCGTCGCAAATAAAGTCGTGGGCCCGGAAGAGGACACGTGGACCCTGCCCTCTAAACTTATTTGCGACGGCCTAGCCGTCGCAAATAGCAGATATTAATTGCGACGGCCCGGCCGTCGCAAATAAGCTTTAATTGCGACGGCACGGCCGTCGCAAATAAGGCCGCGGGTCCCACCAGACCGCAGCAACAACTTGCGACGGCCTCCCCTAGCCGTCGCAAATAAGTTTATTTGCGACGGTGGCCGTCGCAAATAAGCTTATTTGCGACGACATCTTTGCGACGGCCGGAGGCCGTCGCAAATAAAGAAAGCCGTCGCAAATAGCTTATTTGCGACGGCATCTGGCTTATTTGCGACGGCTTCGGCCGTCGCAAATCATCGGGATTCCTGTAGTGTTTGCGAGGTGTCGTTTGCATGCTGATTCTTCGAATAGTGTATAGAGTATGTTTTAAAGGAAATGAGCGCGGATAACCTTAAAACAAAGGGACAAATGCTTCATTTTGAGTGCTGTATGTGCTAGTGGCAGCACCAACTGCTGCTGCATGCTTTCACGGTGGAAACGAAGTCTTTGCAGTGTTAAATTTTCAATTACCTTTTTGTTACTTAAAAATAAGAGTAAAGTGATGCATCAATAGTCTCTGTTAAAGTTTCAATTACCTTTTGTTACTTAGAATTAAGAGTAAAGTGCATCAATAGTCTTTGAACTTGTCTGGATGTGTTATTTAGATCCTTAAACTTTTTAAGTGCATATTTATGTCCATAAACTTGTTAAAGTGGGTCGTCTGAGTCTAAAATACGGAAAATGTCCCTATTCTATGAACGTAACTGTTACTTTAAGCTTTATTTTTCATATCAATTCTCACCCGAATCAGTTTGGTTAGTCTCTAATATGAATTATGATAAAAATGTTGATTTCAAAAGAGAATAAACATGAAACATAAAGCTCAAGTAACAGTTATGTCAACAGTCATAGGGGTATTTTCGGTATTGTGGATCCATATAACACACTTTAACAAGTTTATAGATCCAAATACGCATTTTAAAGTTTATGAACCTAGATGACACACCCAGACAAGTACGGAGTCCATTGATGCACTTTACTCTAGAAATAAAAAACAGTTGATATTTGCCCGACTCATATGTCAGCTGGCTGTGTGCAAAATTATCAAACAACAATTTTGCAGGATTTCAGGTGAATGAGTCATTCATAATACTAATGAGTTCAACCACGGAACAACTCATTATAGGTGGCCAGATGGCCGGCACGAAAGCTCGCAAAAAAGCATGGCCCCAATCCGGCGCGACTCGAAAAAATCAGGTCCAGGCCGCCCCGAAGCCCGATGCGGGCCGTGCCTGGGCCTTGACCTCCGAACTGTTGGGATTGCCGGCACAACCCATTTAGGCCTGGCCCGACACGGGCCGTTTAGACTTGAATGATGATTTTTTAATGTGTTTCTAACTTAAACGGGCCACGAGCCGGGCTGTTCCGACATGACCGGATTTTTTAGGGCCGGGCCATGACCTCTGGCTCGCGGGCCGGCCTGACACGATCTGATTTTTTCAGAACTGGGCCGACCTGTTGGCCACCTATACGACTCATCTCTACGAGTCGTTCAAATTTTTGAATAAAATATTACTCCCTCCTTTCTAATATATTTAACAGTGAAAGAAAAAATACATTAATATTTAACGTACAAATCAAACATTCTTTCATTTTTTGAACCAAAAACCAGTCCTTGCTAATCTCATCCCAAAACAGAAAACTAATTGTTAATTTCAGATGGATATGAAACCGGGACTCTCAAACTGGAGTAGTCCGGTGGTACCTGTTCATATATATAGAAAGTTTACAGCAGTCCGCAAGCCCTTGGAGATAAATCCTACCAGTACAGGTTTGCTAAGATATAACAGAACTCTAATCTATCTAGAGATTGGTTTATCTTCTAAACTCCTAACTCCTCAGGCTCACGTGTTTGATTACAGGATACAAACCGAATAAACTATATCAACCTTTATCTTCAATCATCGACCCTTGATCAAATCTTGGTTGTTGTTATCTCCACGCAATACTTCTTTCTCTAACATAATTATGCGGCAGCAGCAAGCATCAAGAGCAAGCAAGTATCGACAAAGAAAAACTTTAGTTCAGACCAAAGTTTTTTATACCTAAAAATAATGCAAGCATCAAGAGCAAGCAAACATCAATAGAGAAAAACTTTGGTTCGGACCAAAGTTTTCTATACCTAAAATAATACAGTATAGACAAGTTTTTGAGTTGGTTGTCAAACATCATTCTGTAAAAAATAACATAGTAATTTCAAATATCAAAGT